>CM052809.1:134352609-134391387 GCA_028533885.1 Nasua narica
TTTTTTTTTTTAAGGTCTGCCCATTGCTTTGTCCATGCTTCATATCTATTTACTTCCAAGAATCGCATCTGTGAAGAAGAGAGACCACCACCTCCCATTTCCAGTCCAGACAAGGGCTGCCTACTTTTGTCCGTTTCATCTCCCGCCAAGCGACATATAGGACTAGGTACTCCATCCTACTCCTTTCACCCCAAACCTGACTCAAGCAAACATTTTGTTCATTAAGAAACCCTCGCTTTAATATTGCTTTGTTTATAAATTTTGTTTTGCAAGTCCTTGTGCATTAATTATGTATGTTGAACACATTATTTCATTATTTATTTATGTTACATGACATGTTCATTTCAACGTGGAAGGAAAATATAATTTGCATCTGAGTCTGCATAGTATCGCTGCCTACTGCAAACAAATGTACGGTCTAATGAGTTCACTAAATGCTAAATAACTAGGTAACTGGTATTTTAAATTATTTATATTGTAGAAAAATCAGTGCAGTTCAGTTAAAAATGTGTCATGCATGTTTGGCTAAAAAGGGGACAGCTTCAGTTACTCTGTGACACATGATTTTTGTCCCCTTGTGGCTAAATTGCTCACCCACAGGAGTCTTATGAGTCAGCATCTGCAATGGTACTTAAAGCATCTATGGCCGGTAGAGATGCTGCATGGAGATTCTAATGCATCCCATCCCAACAAATGAGTCGTAATGCAGACCTTAGTTTTCTGGAACAAAAACTCAAAAATGTTCTGCTTTTAAGACATATTTCCCCACTTGCTACTGAACGCTCTTAGTCACCAAGCCTTAGGATGGAGAGTGAGTGGCAGAAAATCCATCATCTAATGGAAAAGGCAGATAAGAAAATAAGGCATGATCAAATAGTGGAACCCAAAGTAAATTATATCACCATCTTGCTCGGAGTCTCGTGGAACTTAGTTCTAGTACCTCCTACCCTAAGACCTCACATAGAGTTCCTTATCACCAGTTGATTACAGAACAAAAATGACAATCAAGCCTGGTAATATCATTGTATTTATTACTTTTCTTCTTTGTTAAGATAGTTTTTATGATATAGTAGCATCAATCCATGGTCAACAGCTACAACATGGGGCATCACACAAGGATGTCTATAAATGACCAGAGTTAAAGGTAAATTCTCCCCATGACCAGAACTTTAAACAAGATAAGTAGGGCCCACTTTTTCTAGACTGAAACCCGGTAGAGAAAGTGCTCGCCATGGTTTATAAGCTTTGGCCAATGGACGGGCTATATGTTCAGAAACCTGAAATACACAGGGTTGAAAGCCTTACAGAATAGGTATATGGAAGGATTTGCAGAATGGGCAAAGGCTATGAGGATGCTTGTAAATAAACAATGTGAATGCCTACCAGAGGGCATCTCTGCAGAGGAAGCTGGCAACACCAGGTAGACCAGATGACTCGTTCTGTCAGCTGCCTTTTCCCAGCCACACTGGTGCCAAGCAAAATGTCATGGAATTTGCTAGGAAGCAAGGCATGGGCTCAACAACATGGAATCCTCTCACCAAAGCTTGCCTGGTTCCTGTTTCTGTTGAGGTCTTGCCCTGCCAACAGTACTGTGTCCTGAAACAGCAGCTATCATTCCTTGAGGAGAACATACAAGTACCTCGTGCCAAGCTGGTTGTATGAAATGCTTTCCAGCATGGAAGGGGCAATAACTTGTCCTTCCAGAATAGACATGAACTTTGCATGTGGATTTCTGACCTAGAATGCTTCTGCCAGCACCAATATCTGTGGATGTGTGGAATGTCCCATTCGCCTTGGTGGTACCTCACCATCATGGCTCCTAATAGAACAACAGATGTCATAGCAAAGCATATACAGTCATGGACATGTGTCCATGGAGTTTTCTGGTTTTAACATTATAACCCATCATTGAGAAGCAGATGGTCAGATAAAATAGTGAACTGATCTAAATCTTTAGTTGTGGTTCCAGTTGAGATAATAGTGAAATAAGTCAAGCAGGGAGAGTCAATTATCATATCATATGGTCTTTATTATTAGACTTTATTATTAATAATTTTATTAAAATTATCATATGGTCTCACGTGTGGAGCATAGGGGAAAAACATGGAGGACATTAGGAGAAGGAAAGGAAGGGTGAATTGGAGGAAATTGGAGGGGGAGACGAAACATGAGAGACTGTGAACTCTGAGAAACAAACTGAGGGTTTTGGAGGGGAGGGGGGTGGGGGGTTGGGCAAGCCTGGTGGTGGGTATTGAGGAGGGCACGTACTGCATGGAGCACTAGGTGTGGTGCATGAACAATGAGTCTTGGAACACTGAAAAAATAAAATAAAATTAAATTAAAGAAAGATAATAACCTAAAAATCCGGGGAGCTTAGAGGAAACAACATACATTTTTTAATCCAGTGAACAAATGGTGCTATTTCTCTCATGGACAGTATGAACAGATCTGGAAACACAAGGGCTGGAAACTGGGGTGCTCTCTTACCATCCCATCTTACTATTACACATGCTTGCAAAGTGTTTTCCTTGTGGGCTCCACTATTTAAGCCAGGGCCAAGTTTAGTGTAAGACAACTAAGACCGTTGCCTCGAATATAAAATTTAAAGGACACCAAAATCTCGGTCAATGAGATAAATTATGTTTTAATGTAATATTTTTAAAAAATAATTCAAAAAATCTGTGGTGAACAAAATATTAAATTTAAAGAGAAGATTTGTAACGTGAAGTTCATTCAACTTTATTTAAGACTGTCACTTGGTGAAGAGAAAGTGTTAAACATGGCAATTCTCTCAGTTGAAATGAGGTAATTGAAAAAGATGGCATTAGAAATATTATTGATGAGTTTTTTCTATTACAGCCACGAAAGTAATGTTATAATAAATTCTGCTGCTTTTGATATAAGTAAAACATTTAAAATTTGTGCTAAAAGTGTCAGCACTTTCAATTTTTCAATAATTTTTGAAGTATTTTAATACAGTAAAAACTAACCACCAAAACAAAATACATAAAATCATGCGTATAAGGGCCCGCACTTTTCCTTTTGCTTTAGGCTCCAACATGCTTTTTTCTATATGATTTTTTTCCATATGATTTTTTCAGATCCTGTCTTTATTTAAAACGTGGGTAATTTTGTTCATCCTGGATTTTTTTGCATTGATTTTGATTTTTCAAATATTGCATGAAAATATTGTTTGTAATGTTTTGGTGCCCTTTAAATTTTGTGCCTGAGACAAATGCTTCACTTGCCTCCACTAATTCCAATCCCGAGTCTTGGTTCCCATATCGGGACTCTCCAAAGAAACAGATCAATATCCTATTTTTGTTTATTTACTTATTTACTTACTTACGTACTTACTACAGGGATTTGGCTCACACAGTTGTGGAGGCTCAGAAGTCCCAAGATCTGCAATGGACAAGCTGCAGACCCGGAGAAGCTGGCTGGTGTAGTTCCAGTCTGAAAGCTGGTGAACCGCAGACCCCCGAGGAACCAATGTTCTGGTTTGAGTCAGAAGGCTGGAAAAAGACCAGTGTTTCAGCTCAAGGTAAACATATGGAGCCACAGCCTTGCAAGAGGAGGGGAAAGGCATGTCCTTCCAGGTTCAAGCTCCCCAAGGATCTCCCCACCCACTCCCAGCCCGGGGTAGCTGTGGCTCAAGCTTGCGTGGGCACTAACTCCCAGGAAGAGCAGCGCACTGGGTGTGTTCCAGGTTGACTACACGGCGACTCACTCTCAGATCCAAGCACAGCTGTCCCTTTGTTCTGAGGTCCTCAGAACTGGCCTCGTGGGCGTCCCTCCTCTGACCTTCAAAGCTGATCATCTCACCTCTTCCTTGTGTTTCCCCAAACTGTGGAGGTATTAGCAGCTTCCCCCGCTTACTAATGAATGGGTCACCCAAGGTTTGGAGGTGCTAGGTGCTTCTGAGATTTACCAATACCTGGGTTACCCCTTTTCACCTTTCCAGATGCTCGACACCTGTGTCAAGTTACTTGTGTCCCCTCTGTTTGAGAGCGTTCCCATAGTTTCTGCTTTCTTAATTGGTCCTTCATGGATTAGGTTCCTCGGGGGAAATCCACTCTCCCCTGTGGGGACTATCCCTTCAGCACAATCTGTGCGTTCCGAGACTGACGCCAGTTCATTCTGAGGCGGACCACGGCCTACCGAACAAACGCAGAAAAATGAGCATGGCCTCTGTAAGGCCCAGGCTCCATCTGAGAGGGAAAGAAATAATAAGATGGAACCACAGGACTGTGAAGAGCCCAAGTCTGACAGAAACCACGGAATGCTTTATGACACGTCAGCCGTGAAGGGATGGTCAGCAGAAGGAAAAAGTCAGGGTTCGAGTTTACAGCCTAGATTAATCACCTTGACTTCCAGAGAGTCACCCAGAAGGGGGATGGCACAAAAGGTGATTGTTAGCCTGCTGCATTGGACTCTGACACTTTAAAGAAAATAAAACTGTTTCTGCAGAAAAAGGAGCCACATTATAGTTAAATGGCTTCAGGCTTTCAGGAGCTCAAATGAGAGCAAACAGGAACCCCAAGAGCTGGGTGCTGAAGTCCGGGATCTGGGACCCAGTCTGCATTGCACCCCATCATAATAATGTCCAATGAGCTTAGTAGGAGTCTGAGAGCTGAACACCTACAGCCAAGTAACCATGCCTCTGAGGAAACGCTGGTCTGCGCACCATCTTCCAAGTCTGCTCTGAAACAAGAACTTCTTTTTTTATTTTCTAAGTAAGTTCACCTAAATATAGATAGTCCCTCTCTCCTTTCATTGGGGGACTCTTTCCCAAAGATGCAATAACCTGTGACATACCTACACTCCCAAGGATGGGACAGAAAATAAAGTTATGGGTGATGACAGAATTATGCGAGTAAATTGTAGCCGTCAGCCTCCCGGTGTCAAGTGCAATGTTGGTGTCTGTCTCGGGAATGACGGGTGGCCCTGTCAGCAAAACCGGGTACTGCTTCCATCTCAGAAAAATGCAATCCTCATTGGGCAGTAATTAACATCAGCGATGCTTGAGGTCTTGAAAATGGAACATTGGGAGTTGCGGGTGTGGATTTCTTTGTGCCTGATCTCTCATAGCTGAGGAGCCCCACGAATTACACGAATGACACGGGGCAGCTAAGACAAGATAACTGAATCAGCACGCAAGCAGGCTGTTGGGCCAGTCTGGGCCACCTCTGTCTGGCTGTCCCACGCTCTTGCAAGTCATGATGTGGGAGTCCTGGCAACCAGAGGCCACTCTCCTGACGCATGAATTCTTTTTATGTGGTTATCTCTCTGAAAGAAACCAGATGGATGGGTATAGAATGGTGGGTGTCATCTGATGCGCTGTGGACTTGCCCATAATTCAAGGGCGTGGTGAGCTGCCCATCCACCATCTTGGTGGTTTAGGGTCGTGCTGTGGACTTGCCCATAATTCAAGGGCGTGGTGAGCTGCCTGTCTGCCATCTTGCTGGTTCAGAGTCATCTCCATTTTCTGCACATGTGATTATGTTGAAATCATGTCCGTTTTTTCCCCATATCTGATAGAATCCTCACAGTGACATTTTAGCACTATCAGAGATATTTGACCCATTACTCCGTTAGTCACAGTGGTGACATGTCCTGCGAAGACCATGACAAAAGGTGACTCCTTACCTCCTGATTTATTAGAGGTCTATCAATTCAATTTTTTAAAAGTGAACTTAAGACCTGAATTTATACATTCACACACGTTTGCCAAAAAAAACCCCACAAAAACCAAACAAAAAAAACAACCCTTGACCCCTGATATTTGAAGATAAATGCAAAGCTCTTCTTTAAAAAAAAAATTAAGCCATAGAGCATCAAACTTCACTTTGTGAAATTGATAATTTTGTAAATTATATGAAGTATATTCACTTTTTCTTTGGGCCATACCATTCCATCCTTCCAGTCATCTGGTCTCCCAAGAAGATTTTTTTTTCTTTAAAACAGTTGTTTTCAGAAGTCCAGAACCCACAGCACAATGAATACGTGCTGCACTTGGGGAGGACTCAGGCTGCCGACAGGTGCACTCCCAACACCTGTAATGGCTCAGCGGGGAAGATGTGCAATGTCACCAAGCCCCAAGATTTCTACAAGAATTCGTGGCCACTGACTCAACTCAACAGAGTGTATAATAGAGGATTGCTTTCTGGCACTCATACACACACATGCACACAAATGTAAGAAACATTTTGCCCATTTTACAATTAGCTCAGAGTCACTCTTCACTTCTTTAGGCTAAAAATTCCAGAAAAAATACTCTAAGCTTGCTTGTGTCTTCCTTCCAATGCTCCTCAGATTTAGACAAATTCATTTCCTAGTCTCCTTGGGGAACACTTGCATGTTGCTAAGAGTTGCTTTGTATAAAATGTGGCTTATTTGTTGATGATGCTGGTTTCTGATGAAATGGCCCCAGCATAGGAGATCCCCCCATAGTGAACACGAGTGATCTCTGAATCCTGTACTAGTTCGGGAACTGCAGTGTTTCAGTGGGAACAGACCGTGACCAGCACCTGGTAGAAATGAGTGTGTGCAACAGCCAAGAAAATCATGAAGCACAAGGTGCACCAAGAGGATGCCCCAAAACGCTTGGGGAGGACACTGCGTGAAACCAAGATTCATTGCCAAGTTGCAGAGAAGCCAGGGAAATCCAAGTTAATGTAGTTATGGCAATGCCATAGGTCTCCCAAGGCTGTTATGGTCTTGGGGAACTTGGTCATCCTTGTGTAGGACAAAGGGGATTTATTAGGCTTGAAACCATTTGTTTTCAAATGCCATGTGTATATATCTATTGTGACTGTGTGGCTGAGGTTCAAGTTGAAAGATGGCAGGCCCTCTCCAGGAGCACAAGGTGAAGAATGTGAATAGTGAGAGAGAGTTAGAGGTCAAAAAGAAAGGAAGCCCAAACAAGGACAGATCTCAAGAGTGCAGGCATGGAATGAGCAACACACCGCCGAGTCCCATCCTACAGGATCAAAATCTCTCCTGATGTCCCTCCTTATGGGCCTTTCTGGAGCTTTCCTGGGTTATTTCTGAGAATAATTGCTTCCTGTGGCCAGAAAAATACACATCTCTGGGGAATGAGTCACCTTGCTATGCTCCAGACAACAGGCAAAGAGAATAGAAATGGATGGGCTGATGGGCTGAAGGGAAGGTTACGCAGGAAATCTGAAGCTCGTGGCACACTCTATAAGGCCAGGGAGTCCCGCCGGGTCTGAAAAATTGTAGCAATTTACCAATTTAGAAACCTGTCACTGAAATAGAGAAAGAAAAATGTTTTTCAGATTTCCAGTTACAGCTGCAAAATACAGATTCTGAAATCTGAAAAATGTTTCAGTTACAGCTGCAAAAGACAGGGCTCCAATAATTGTTATGTTGCAATTCTAAAACAGCATGTTTATTGAAAAAAAGGTAACAGTTAAATAAGGAAATAAAAGAAGACAAGGAGGCAGACAAGCTATTAATACCTGGCCCAAGTGGATGCTGTTTCTTATTGGATGGTCACTTAGCCATAGCAACATCGTTTAGCTGAAGTCTTGATTTTCAGCAATGTCTATTATGTGTTAGCAAAGAGCTAGGATAATGTCCATGAATTGAAATTCAGAGCCACCTCACATTGGAAATTTGCACGTGAAATACACAGTCCCTTCCCTTGTTTGTCATCACTGTCTGTACGGTCATCACACTCATCATACACATGATGCTTTCTGGTGGCCGCTGAGCTGTGTGTGCTGCGTAACAAATTAGCCACAAACCGAGTGGCATAAGACCACACGGTTTTACTATTCTGAGGTTCTGGAGGGCAGAAAGGTGATGCGGGTCTCAGCAGCCTAAATCCCTGAATTGTCAGTGGGCAGTGGTCCTTCCTGCAGGTCCAGGGAGGAATCGGTCCACTTGCTCTGGAAGTTTTCTACACGGATAGAGAAAAAAGCAGAGTAGGTCAAGTGTCGTGCAAACGACAAATGTCACTCCCTAACTTAAGTTACTGCCTTAACACTGGTTACTTGCATATGTTCTCACTCTTTAGGGTAGAGATACACCCATGAGTGCCTGTGAGTGTGCACGCGTGTGTTGTATGTGTGCGTGTAGGTTCTAGAAAGGCTGTTTAGCAGGGATATATCTTTGCTTTGGGAGCCATAACAGGAGGCTGATTGATCTTGAAAAAACAAAGACAATTTTTGAAAAGGAACACCCAAAGCCTATAAGTAGTTTGCCAATACAACCCGGTGGGTGCCTGGGATGGCCTATGGGCTCATCTTCACTATCCATGGTCCTGGATCTTCTGAAAAGTCTCCCTGGGGTTTGGAACCCTGTATGGGAAGGCTTATCTTGCTGGATCCAGCCCTACCTGAGCCTGGCACAGGTCCAGATTCCATCAAATCTCAGGCCGCCAGAATCTCGGGCTCAGTGAGTATAAATCCGATGTTACATAAGCAAAGATTCACAAGTTCAGGTTTGCTGCGGGTACATTTCAGTAATAATTTCACTTCTACAAATGATGCTGTTTGCTTCTAAACTCATTTGTGGACAGGGTTGACCTGAAGGATGTGCAGGTTCCATAACTGGAAGAGTTTAGACCCTTAATTATAAAATGCCGGAAGACAGTGATGATCCTTCCGTGCTCCCTCCTGCCTGCTGACCCATCCCTGGTGCCTCACAGGGACCGATGCCGTGGCAGTCACCTGTGCCACTTCTGAACCTGTACCTTCGTTCTTCTAGTCTGTGTTATGCTTCCCATCAACACACCCTTCCTTCTGGAATCTTCCCTCTCTTAGACCATGTGGAGCTGAACTAGATTTTAACATACTGAATTCATTAAGCTGGAAATTGCGGTTCCCCATTACTAATTTGAAAACCAGATAAGTAGGATTATTCTCTTTCTCTCTTAAACAACACACTGAACTAAATTACCTTTCTACTTATATGATAAAGAGGTTGTGTGTGTGTGTGTGTGTGTGTGTGTGTGTGTGTGAAGATCCTCAACCAAAGAAAGTTTCAGAATGTCATCTTTGATTAAATACTTTCCAATAAGACGAGAGGCCCCATTTTTATTTGAATTATTTGAAGTGTCTCTTTGTCCTGAGACTGGGCAGCCTCACCTGCGTGGATGCGGCTGTGTTTATGTGGGGCATTTTCTGTCCATGCTAGATGCTCATTCAATATGTGGGAAGCAGAATAGAAACTTCTTGTAATTTTTTTTCTTTTTTCTTTTTTTTTTTTTAGTTAGGCTACAAAGCCCTATTTTAAAATTCACTTTCACCGTGAACTAGATTTAGAAGCAGAAAGGGAAGAAAAACCATTCAGTGTTTCAAATACTTCTTCTTTTATGTCCTATAACTAGGCGAGGGTTTTCCATGTTCCCTGCATTTCAAGGTTTAAGAATAAAAACTTTCCCCAACGAGGAGTTATTGCATTAAATCGTGAAACACAAATCCATCAGATAGAAATTCTATTTCCAATGCACTTTCTGGCAGGAGAAGAGACTAAAGATAAGAAATCACAACAGAGATCCTTCCGATTTCTCTAGAAATGATGGATGCTGCCAATAGCAACACAGACGCACCGACAAAAGAAAACCGGTTCTAATGGCTACTTCTTGATGTTCGCATGCAGCACTGAAAAGAAACACTGTGTTTGAGTTGATAAAAATCAATTTCCCCTGGAGCCTTTTATTTTATTTTTAATTTTTTTTTTTTTGCCAGCAGAAATGGCCATTAGCTCCTGGATGGCAGTGTTCACACCAGACCCATGACTTCCTCAGCTCCCTCTTGATTAGCAAAATCACATTAACCTTAGGGAGGCCAAAAGACTGTTATTCCGTAACTTTTCAGAGTAAAGAGAATCTAGGAGCAATTTAATTTGGGGAAACAGAACATAATGAGGCTACAACAACCTAATTTATCCCTAAAGCAGATAAAGTAATTTTAGGGTTTATTTTCCACAATTGGCCAAGTGTTGGAGCTGTTGTTTTATGATTTTCAATGTCAGAACCATGTGATCTGATGATGCGTTTCACAAACCCAGGAACCAGGCAAAAAACTTGGTTCCGATCCAGAGCGGAGCTAAATTTGCTGAGAGCGTTCTGATACCTCTCAGTTGCCAGATGACAAACCTTTGTTCAAAGACGAATCTTTAGAAACACCCATGTATCTGGGCGGCCCTCACTGGCGGAGCCCGCCTGTCACCAGGAGGGCCGCGTGGCCCTGGAGTCCTGATCCTGGCGGGGGAGCCCAGCTCCCCGGGCCTGCAGCCGCTGGGGCTCTGCCAGGCCACGACGGGGATCAGAGCAGAGCAATTACCAGCAATTCAGGGGCCAGCAGAGATATGTGCCTTAGGGCATCGCTAGTGCTCAGTTTGCAAACTCCAGTAGCCAGGGGCATTGTCAACCTCTGCGCAGCACACAGATGTGGGTGGAAACCCCTCCCCACCCCGCTGGCTGTCTAGTTCCCTCTCAGAAAAGGCTGCAAGTACATGAGCCTGGCAAATAATAGAAAAACGGTTCTCTTTTGGTACCTGGCTCTCTGATCAAATAGCAGATCTGTATCTTCAGGGCAAGCCACTCAATTTTTAAATGGAGAAATTTCTAGAAGAGTTATTGCTTCTAAAAAATATTCTGAGATTTGTTTGCTTTTTTAAGAAAGGTTTTATTTATTTATTTGAGAGAGAGAGAGAGCAAGAGCATGAACGGAGAGAGGGGCAGAGTGAGAGGGAGAAGCAGACTCCCCACTGAGCAGGGAACCCCATGTGGGGCTCAATCCCAGGGCCCTGGGATCATGACCTGAGCTGAAGGCAGATGCTTAACGGACTGAGCCACCCATGCACCCCACTGACATGTATTTGCTATGTGTATTTCCATTAGCATTGTCATATGTAGACGGGAATATTATAATACTACAGAGCTTGGTAAATTGTCACAAAATTAGATACTACCTGATAAACACATGGAAACCATAAGCATCCTAAAAGTATTCCAGATGCCCCTCTCAATGGCCACCTATCGTCCTTCTGGAAGATTGCCACCACCCTGACTTCTATCAGATTAGCTTTGCCAGTTCTTAAACTTCATATAAATGCAGCCACTTAGTATGGAATCTTTGCACAATGTGGCTGCTTTGCTCAACATCATATGTGTGACATTCATCCACATTGTTGCTTGTAGCGCCTCATCAATTTCCATTGCTTCCTAGTGTCCCTTGGTATAAACACAATGCAGTTTCTATATATTCATCCCACTGTTGCTTTTTCCAGTTTGGGGCTATCCGAAAATGTCGATACAAACATTACGAACAGGTCTCTGGTATCTATATGTGGGGAACTGTTGGGTATTGTGTAATTTGTCTGATGCCATATGACAAATCTCCCCAAAACTGGGTGTGCTGAACACTCACGGTTTTGATGGGTTAGGTATTCTGGAGGGGCAGTTTTTGCCCGTGGCCTGTCTTGTCGTTACGGTCAAATGTCAGCAGGGACTGTAAGCATCTGAGGTCACGACCGCTGAGCAGGCTGTCACTGTCGCCAGGAAAATCAGTTCCTCCATGGGAGGATCTCTCCATGAGTGTCCTCGCCACTGGCTTTACGCCAGAGAGAGTGAGCCAAGAAAGCAGGATTTCCATGGATCTGTTTCTATAAACTCTTGTGCCTCTTGTTTTTTCATGACTTATTTCTGCCTCCTGGTGGGCCTGGAAACTGCTTGCTGAAGTATGAAAATTGGTGGAAATATGTGAGTCTCCTGCCCTCATCATTGTCCTTAATGAAAATGTGCTTCTTTTTACACTGGAGGCATGCGCATGATGAGCAGGTCATTTCAGTCCCACTTGGATTAAGCTGGAAGACACCATGTCCTTGTTTTCTGGTTCTGGGGTTCTTTCTGAGAATCTGGCAAGTTCACAACGGTACCTCCTTTTTAAAGGAGCAGCCAACCTTGACTCAGGTCTCATTTGCTGTTTTCTGTCAGATATTTATCTCTGGGTCCTGTAATGCTTACGAATTAACAGACATCTTAAAGCATCATAGGGTGCCTGGGTGGCACCATCAATTAACCATCCGACTCTTGGTTTCGGCTCAGGTCATGATCTCAGGGTTGTGAGATAAGACCTGTGTTGGTCTTCTCACCCAGAGTGGAGTCTGCTTAACTCTTTCTGCCCATCCCCCATGCTCTCTCTCTATCTCAAATAGATCAATAAATCTTAAAAAAAGAGTAAAGGATCACATAATATTAGACTCATCTATAGGATTTCCTCTGGGACACCCTATTGTAATTTCTGGCTGCCTAAGTATTTCTTTGATGCATTTAAGCAAATCTGAGGGATTTTTCTCAGGATTTTCTAGTTGTTTTTAGTGGTGGGTTGATCTAAAAGAGTTTATTATACCATCATCAGAAGCAGAACCTATGCAGGTTTTTAAACCACACATGCATTTGGGATGCTAGAGCTTTCAAAGAAAAGAAGAATCATAAATGTCATAGTAGGAAGAATAATGAGGTCCCCAAAGATGTCCACTTCTTCATCCCAAGAACCTGTTAAATTAATGACAAAGACGAATTAAAGTAATGGATGGAATTGAAGTTGATAATCAGTTGATGTGAGGACGGGAAGGTTAACCTGAAGTATCCTGTGGATCCAATATAATCAACAGGACCCCCCTAAGTAGGACAAGGAGACAGAGGGGAAGTCCAGCGACAGAGACATCTGAAGATGCTAAGGCAGGCTTAAGAGATGGAGAAAGAGGGTCATGGGCCAAAGGAAGCAGGTGGCTTCTAGAAGCCAGGAGAAGCAAAAGGACAAGCTCTCTCCCTGGTCTCCGGAAGGAATACTGCTCTGCTGGTATCTTGGTTTTAGCCTCGTGCAATTTCTGACCTCTGGAACTGAAGACAATACGTGCATGTGGTTCTCAAGCACCATTTTGTGGTAACGTGTTACAGCAGCAATAGGAAATTAATGTACGTGTGCCCATAGTGTACTACTAAGTGCGGCTGTTTAAATTTCTCCGAGAAAACCGTGCTCTAGCTCTATGTGACCCTGCAAAGTGCACGCTGGGCATCCGAGGCTGGTCCGGTGAAATGAGCGGCATGTGTTTGCAGCCATGCGCGTGAGGGAATCAACAAAGAAATACAGCTTTCCTTAAAGTTTCAGAGCAGTATCATGTCAGGGGAGCCCCCTTCCAACTCAACTGGATGGAAGGCAGAGCAGGGAAGGTGTCTTCTCTGGTTCAGGCACTGCCCCCTGGGCTCACCTTCTGGCGGTGGCTCCCTCTCCCCCAACGCTGTGTGTCTTCACAGCAAACACCTAGAGCCCAAGCTTCCAAATCCCCTCTGGGCCTTACATTTCCAAAGGGCAGACACTGCGTCTTATCCATTGCTGTGTTTTGACTGTGGTAATAACAACAGAATGGATACTTAATCAATATTGACAGAAGTGAATTTAATTAAGAGAAATGGAAGGGACTCGGAAATTGAAGAGCTCACGGGGAAAATGGGCAATGTTGCATACTTTTTGTATGCAACAAAAAGTCAATGACGTTTCGTGCCCGCCACGATGAATTACAAAGATGGAAACTGCATGAAAGCACTATCGGGTATGATCCACTCTTAGAGAGTCAATACTCCTCGAGGTATGTTTATTATTATTTTTTAATTGTTTTACAAAATGCTCTGCAAATCCCATGCCATTTGCCAGGCACCTCCTCAAACATCAGTGACCGTTCTGCTTCCCCACTGTTCTCTCCTCCATGGACTGGACAGTAATTTGGAAATGCCAAAATTCAGATTTTTGTGGACCCTTGAAAATGTGATGGGAGAAACTCACACAATAGCGATATGCATATATTTGATATATATGTTCTAGGAACGTGTTTCCTACTTAATTTCAGAGCAACTCAGGAGCAGAAGGAGAAAGCTAATGAGACAGATTTCTCTGGGAATGAAATGGAGCAGGAGAGGGTGGCATTAGGGCAAAAAGGCAAAGTGTTCGAGGAGGAGTGGGGATCGGAGTAGTTAGTGAAACCTGGCAAAAAGTAAGAAATCAGATCAGGTGAGAAAACATGCAGGGCTGACGGGGGTCAGAACAAGACTTAGCCAGAAAGTGGGTAGAAAGCAAGATCTCGGAAACAAGCAGGAGGTCCCCGGGCCTGGAGTATCAGGGGAATCTTGGGAGCTGCGTGGGAACGAGAAAGGCAGGAGGATCAGGGAGCAGGACGGGCAATGTAAGAAATGCCGTCCCACCCTACACAGCATGCTGGCCCTGTCTCCTAGGAGGAGGGATTAATTTTTGCAAGATTAACCTTGCCCCTGACAAAGGGGAGTTCCTGGATAAGTGCCCCGTTTGGGGAAGGGATCGCATCTGTGGAAGATCAGGGGACAGGGGACAGGGCAGCCGGGGCGGCAATGGGGTGACTGAGCAGAGAGTGCCTGGGAAAATCACCACCCTGCCTTCAGTGGGAGAAACTGAACCACCCCATGTCGACGCTTTTTAGGACAATAAAGATCTCCATTACACACACACACAAGTCCAAGGTAAGCAGAAAGATACCTAAATGTATTTGAATGTATGCAACAAAAAGTCATTTCACGAAGACAGAAGCAAACAACAAAATTCTTAGGGCAGATTTAAAATAAAATGAATACTATAAAATATCCTTTTTTCCATTAAGCATTTGGACATTAAGTTTCAACTAATTTAACAAAAAGAACTGAAAGACTAAGGTAAAATAAGACCGATCTCAGGTACCTAAAATATCTCTGAATAAAATAAGCATAAAGTCTCTGAAGCAGAAATCAGGGTCAGCAATATTTATGGGTTAGTGCTTATGAGCCTTTTAATCGGACCATTTCGGCTCTAGCTTAGCATTCATTACTAAAGTTCCATCAAAGCAGGACCAAATAATTGCCTTGGGAGATAGACCTGAAAATATTTTGCTTTCTTCGATGTCTATTCATTCTGAAATTAATGTGTAGTAAATGAAAGCAATTTGTATTAATGCATGTTCCATCCACAATTTATTTTTGTCGGATCTTTCTAGAATTAAATGTTCTTAGCAAATTTGCCATCATAGCATGAGCATTGTAATAGGCAATTCCAAACTGTAGTGGTTGGAAGCCGGGCGCTATTCAACAGTCAGCCTCCTGCTACAAAGTTTAGCTTGATGTTATTTGCACCGCTGAAATGGGGGACGTGAGCCAGTCCCCTAATCTTCTCGCCTGTCCATTCCCGCTTTTCTACCTGGGAAAGGCAGTGGGGCAAGCAGGTTTGATTCTGGATGAGACATCAAAAAGGATGAGACATCTCAAAAAGGACCAGAGGTTTTTCTTTTCAATATGCAATGTCCATAGGCAAATAACGCCTCCTCAAGCACGCTCTTGTCACATGAACAAAGTCTCCCCACGCCTGGTGCACACTCGGGCACTGTGTAAGTTCCATGTTTCTCTTCCCCCGTGGGAATCTCGGTGTTTCTCTGAACTTAATGATTGACACAGAACTAGAATTTAAGTTTAATTTTGTACTTCATTTGAAGAGCATCTATTAAACAAACTTGGAGTTGAAATAGTATTTCAAGCAAATACTCCAAGTGCTTAGGTGAACACTGTTTTTGAACCCTGTCAAGTGGTCTAGAAGCATCTATTTACTTGTAAACACTTGGATACTAATTCGAAGTCACTCTTGTTTCTTTATTAAGAAGTTTCCCTATGAGCCCTTTTGAGATAAATTGTTTCAAGCATGGCTCAGTTTAATATCTGCACATGTGAAAGTAACAAAGTAAGTTCCCTTGAGAATTTTCCCTAAATCCACTTCCAGCTAGATAAAGCCAGGATCATTTAGCCAATATGCATTAAATCATTCTGTAAACAAGGGTTGAGGCCTGGCTCTGTGTACAGGACTGTGCCAGGCCCTGGGGCACATGGTAAGGGAAATATTTATTGCCTTTACCTTTGCCTTCTAGAAATTCAAGGTGAACATGGAAAGGCTCCAGCGGAGATGCAAAGATACAAATATGAGACTCTAACTACTGTCTTTAAGGCAGCCATAATCTATAAGGCAAGAGAAATCCATATGCACAAATAAGTAGAACATGAACTTTATTTTTTGCAGACACTTCTTTAATATTCACTGTCTCCGAGGACTATCTACATGTCAACTCTTTAGACACTTGCCCAATGCAGGTGAGCTGGGGAATGCTAGAATCTTCTTTTCCAATATAAGCTACCCAAGGCCAGAGAGTTTAAGAAATGTGAGTGCTGGCAGGGAGCAGGGTCCAACACAGGTGCCCTGAGCCTTCAAATGAGGCTGCCTATTTTTGTGCAGGAAATGGCCATTGTAGGCTTGTTCAGACTTGGCCTTCCAGGACCTCTTGCTCTGCTAACATGAGCTGAGGACTCCCTGATGACAGCTATGCGAATAAAACTAATATAAATTTTGCCAAGAAAATATATGTGATTAAAGTAGACCTAGATTTTAGCTACTACTGCTATGAATTGCTACTTACAATAGTAGTTATTAAAACTATGGCCTTTTAAAAAATATGCATTATACATTTGGAAATTGCAAAGTAAAACCGTTACATATTTCTGTGAAAAATGGCTATATTTTTCCAACATTCATCAGGAAATGGACTCGGTTTACATTTTTGCAAATATCTTTATTGTCCAGGGTCATGGAAGACAGCTAGATTCTCAAGCTGCTTTGCACTTAATCTATTGCAACACCACAAATCTTGCAGCCTCTACACGTTTCCCCTGCACACTTACAAAAGAATGAGTTTTGAAAAAGCAAACGACGTCTCACGTCTCAGAATTTTTATGGAAGTGATTTGACCTTGTAGCTCCCTGAAAAGTTCTCAGGGTAGATGTGCAGGCCACACTTGGAGAACTATTCATTTGTTAAAGGTTGCCTTATTTTGGGCACCGTGCATGGGGAATTGAAGAATATTAAAGAGAGATATCAAAAATTCCAAAAGCAGTGAAAGAAGATAGCTATGGGATTTCATGTTTTCTCAATTTTCTCAATGACAAATTTTTTTTTAATTTAATTTTATTTTTTCGGTGTTACAAGATTCGTTGTTCATGCACCACACCCAGTGCTCCATGCAATCCGTGCCCGAAATTTTCAAACAGCAAGGTTGGCTGGATTTTATCACCAACACTCATGTTCCGCCCAGGTTCTACCATTACTGTTTTACTATACCTACTTTTTCACGTAGATAGACGTCAATCCATCCCTCCCTTCATCCATCAAACTGTTTTATCTTTGATGCATTTTAAAATAGATTGCATCCATCAGCACAGTTCCTGCTAAAAACTTCCTAAGATTAATAGGACTAACATTTGCGTACATATCCTTTTCTCTCAGGGTAATTTTTACCTCTCATGAAATGCGCGGGTCTGAAGCACACATCCGCTGAGCTCTGATAAGCACATGCACCCCTGGAACCCAAACCCCTGTCGAATACAGAGCGTCACAATCACCCCGAAAGTCCCGAGGTTGCTTTTCAGTCAACCATGCTTTCATTCCCACAGGTCAGACGCTGGTGTTTTCTACCATAGATCGGTTTTGCCCAGTAAGGACTTCATACAGTCCACACTCTTTTGTGGGACCGCTTTCTACCCATACACTGCTGTTGGCTATCACCCCATTTTATTGCATGCATCAGTACCTTGTTCTTTTTTATGGCTTAGTATAATTTTATCGTATGAATGTACCAGAATGTATGGTTTCCTTCTTTCACTGATGGCTACTTTCACTATTTCTGGGTTTTGTCTATTTCAAATAAAGCTGCTATGGATATTTTTGTGCAAATTTTTTTTAAGATTTAGTTATTTATTTGAGAGAGGGGGTGGGGGTGGGGCAGAGGAAGAGGAAGAGAGAATCCTATGCAGACTCCATGCTGAGCGTGGAGCCCGACATGGGGCTCAATCCCATGACCGTGAGATCATGACCTGAGCTGAAACCAAGAGTCAGACACTTACCTATCAGCACCCGACGGCACCACACAGGCACCCCTGTGCAAGTGTTTTTATAATCACATATCCTCATATCCCTTGGGTAAATGCTAATTAGGGAATGGCTAGAAAGGTTTAGTGTTCTAAAAAAGCTGCCAGATCTTTTCTAAAATGGTTTTAAAGTGGTTGTACCATTTTGTTTTCCTGTCAGTAATGTGTGGAAATTCTGATTTTTTTTTCCCCAGGTCCTCACCAATATTTGCTGTTTGGGGTCTTTTAAAATTTTTGCCATTCTAGAAAGTATGTAGTGGTCTCATGGTAGTTTTAATTTTTGACTTCCTGATGAGTGATGTCGAAGACTTTTCATGTGCTCGTTATCCATCTCGCTGTGGATATTTCTGATTTGCTTCTGCCCGTGGGAATCTGGGAAGGCTTCGTGGAGGAGGTAGAAGAAAGCCACCTGGAGGATACTCATGGTGGAGGAAGATGGGGCAGAAACGCTAATGCAGCAGAGTATCTAGGGAAGGGAGAGGAACTCAGAGTTGCCTGGAGAGTCAGGCTGAATGTCCCTTAGAAGAGAGTCCCCTCAGAGGTCATGATGGGTGGTTGGTGATCTACATGAGGTCGTGGAGTGTATTCAATGAGAAAATGAAGAAACTTAAGCTTGTTAATTCAGAGTTAACGAAAATTTTGAGAGAATGAGATGACTGAACTTTTCTGTACACAGAGCAGATGGAGCGGAGGAGGACTAATGTCAGGTGGCCAGGCAGGAGGTTAATGGGACAGATGATGGGAGAGGCAGGCGGCAGTCTTGAGATCCGAGTCAGGTGATGACATCAAGAATGGGGAAGAAGCGATGGGATCAGGGCATCAGGGAGAATTCAGGACGCTGTTACTGTGACGTCTGGGACAAAGAAAAGGAAGTCCTGACGATGACTCTGAGGCCAGTAACCTACGAGACAGGTATGATGTCATTGCCATAAAAGGGAGCAGGACTGTCCAAAGCAGAACACTGATTTAAACCCAACTCTCCTTTCCGGCTGGGTGAGCATCGGAAGTTATTCAACCTACAAGAGCCACAACTTATTCACTGTAAAACGCACACAATGAGACCATCTACTTTATTACATAATAGAGGTTAATTCACGTAATGCATTTATTCCTTCAAACACATACTCCTGCAATGTGAAGAGGGACGCATAAAATACTGTATGCAGTCAGTAAATGTCAGGTCCCCAAACAACACCACACAGGAAATTGAGACATGGGGTTGGGAAGGGGGATCCTTTATCCACATTCTGCATTTCCTCTGCACCTTGGCTTGTATTCTCCAGCCTAGGGGATCTGGGTCTGGGTACTCTTCTCCCAGATCAGCCTACCCGCAGTCGAGGCAAGAGATGCTGATATGAAAACCATCTGAAACCATGACCCAGAGGAAGCCAAGGTTAGAGGCAGAGGTCAGGAGGGAAGAGAAGGGAAACACTGTGCAGATAGAAGCGGGTCAGTTCTCCAGGTGGGAGTGTGGGAAACCCGCATCTGGAGAGAGGTCGGGACAGGGAGGGACACAGGGTCCGGACTCAGAATCTCAGTGGCCTCCTGCTGCTTAGCATAACCATTACAGTTCCTGGTCCCTGAATGCCCAGCATGGTTCACTTTCCATGAGGCCACGGATTTCTCCTCTCCTGTGTGACGCCTCCTCCTGTGTTCTTCTCCTTCCTTCTCCCAGGCCTGCCGTGAAATGCGACACATTGACACCCCTTGAAGCAGTGTAAGATCTGCGCCGTGTAATACTAATTAACCCATCCAGGCAATCAGAGCTGCCGAACAAAGAGTTTTATTCAATGGGAGAGAAGTTCACCCGTACAAGAAACTGTTGTAATCTCTGTGGATTGCACATAGGGCTTGCATTAAAGCAGAGTTTCTCAGAAAAAAAAATAATAACCTTCAAAATCTTAGGTCAGAGCACATCAGTGAGAACTCTAAAGGGAAATACTGACGATGCCTCAAATGTCTCATTCATTATTAACAGCTTCTGAGAGCAGGATGCTCTACAACTCAATGTCAGACCGTGACATGGAATTGTCTGGAAAACAGAAGTCAGCATTTACAGGGAGCTATCAACGAGAACCACAGTTAGGCAAACAGTGTTTGTACAATGTTTATTTGGCAACCACACTTCTAGGTGTCTGTCAAGGAGGGAGTTAAGTATGTGTTTATCTCTGCAGGTAAGAATGACTTTCCACCTCGATTCAGGAGACTATGGTACCCACCCCTGTGTTCCAGGGGACCCGGATGTGGCCTCACCTTTCCGCCCAGCATGACAGCATGAGTCACACGACCTTCATTCTTCTCTCGTTCTGCTCCTGGATCTTGTAATCAGCAGAGTAATTACCCCAGGAGAGATTGTGTGATCTTTCATCTTCCATACAAATAAAAAAGATGTGTTTTTCCCGGGAAGCCTCCCGGCCAAAATGGTGTTGGCGTCGCTGCTTTGGGATCCCATAAGGAGAGAAACTACCCTGAAGCTCAAGGAGAAGTCATTTCTAATTGTATCAACTTCAGATGCTAATCCACTTCTACACCTCAATATGTTGAACCAGATAAAGGATCTTGAAAAAATTACCACGTAAATATGTATTCAAGCAATCTCTTAATCATTAAGAATTCAAATGCCCATACACTTCAGAACTTGAAACATGAAGATACAAAGATTATTTTGATCTGTCTTTTCACAAAGTTGTTCATCTTACTCAAGAGGTATTTACTGAGGTTCAACTCTGTGCTGGGTATTCCTCTAGGCAATAGGGCCCCCAGATTAGAGAAGTCAGACTAGATCTTTATTCTCATGGAGTTTATAATTCCGTGGGGGAAAGATACATCATAAACAAATATGAAACAAATATGTTCATGGTTGTGTTGATTGGGTCTAGCGGGATGCCTCCTCCTTGTATTGGTACCTCAGAGCAGAACATGGGGTCTGAGTCACATGTCATCAGACCCCGCATCTCACAGGTGTCTCCAGAATCTGTGTGGGAGAGGGGAGCGAGGCTGCAAGCCGGATCGGGGACGTGTTGGCTGGTACCCATGTCATCATGCTGGGCGTGGCCATGGGATTTTGACAGATACTTCCTCCACAATGGAAGGTCACTAGGTATTCAAAACAACTGTTCTATCTGCTTGGAAAATATTGTTCACAATGTCAGAGATCACTGGGAAAACAGTGACCATTTACATGGATTGCATTGTCGTGTGATTTTCCAAGATGCGTTTTATCTGTATCTTGATTAGTAGCCATTCACACGGGAGTATCAGGGGCTCTAGCCTGGTCCAAATTGAGGAAGGTCCTCTGAACTACTTGGGAAGCTCTTCTGACCCGCTTATTTTCACATATTTTAAAAGGATGCAGTAATTGAGAAAAATGGAAAGCATTTTGGCTTTCACTATGGGGTGAATAGTGGAGGAGAAATAATCCACTTTACGTCGAAAGGGTTCTCAACTGTGAAGGTGACTTAAACCATTTCCTACATGAAATCCTCAGCCATTCTTACTTCCTTGATAATCTTAATGCAATTTGACTTCGGAATCCTGTTAAAAGTCCATTCCATCTACTTGTGAATCTCTCTCGTTTCCTCAATTCACAGCTGTATGCTTTCTCTGTTTAATAAGGCCAAAGAATTATTATCTTTATAATAATCAACTGAAAGCCTAGTCATCCCATAATGCTAAATAAAACTTAAAACTATTATGTGTCTTTCAAGATCGTGTGATAATTCATTAAAGCCATCATCAAGAGAGGTTTTGCTTGAGATTTTTCTATGTAAAATCCATATAAAAATAAGTGTTTTAAGAGGTTAGGCTCCCAATACTTTATTTCTTGCCTAAGCAAAAAACTCATTTGGAACTGAAATCCTTGACAGGAGTGAGGGCAGAAGAAAAGGTGAATTAAATAAGCTGATGGGAGTGGGCTCAAGTTTTCCCCAGACATCGTGGGGCTACGCTGCATGAGGGTAAAGAGCAGGTGGAGACGCCACAAAGGAAAGAACAGAGTCCTCGGCCATCTGTTCCCACCGGGGTCCTTATCCATTCCCTATCTTATTTTCTCTGGAATTCTATCTGGCTGCAAAACATGGCAATTGAGCAGTTAGAGGCTCCGAGTCAATATTACTTTAACATGAACATACTCAGGAGTGAGTCATCCCGGACCACATGGCTCTCATGACCCTGGTCGGAGCAATGCCAGGTAGACCAGATCTCCCCTCCGCATACTGACGTCTTCATTGGCCCCGTCGGGGGCACATTTCCAAACACATCTGCCATCTAGTTTCAAAAGTCGCATGCTGCAAACAATGTTGCATTTACTCTGGCCCTCATCCTTACGGTGCAAGGATTAATTCCTTTTTCATTAAATCTCAAACTGTACTACTCCAAATTATAGTCCTCAGTAAGTTGTACTAAGAATCTATCGAGTTTCTTTCTTTCTTTCTCTCTCTGTTCCCTTCCTTCCTTTCCTCCTTGTTTCCTTCATTCTTTCCACCTGCCTGCTTAAATATATCACCTTCTCTTATGTTTGTCCTCAGAAATATTGTGACAATCATGAAATGACTGATTGACTCACAAGCCTGGAGTCAACCGTGTTCTTCAAGCACCAGACTTGTAAAGGGTCCGACAAAGTATGGATGTTGTCACTACTTTGCTCCTTTGCTTTCCGTGTTTTGTCTCCAGTAATTCCAGCTCTCCCTGCAATTGCCTGTGTGGCTCCTGGTTATTTCATGCTCGGCGATGCTCGTCCTTGAAAGAGAGCTGTGGTCTGCAGCAGGCTTGGAGGGGAGAATGCTCGGGGGAGCTAGCCATTCACAAAGCAGGAGCAAGAGAGAAGGAAAAGCCAAGCAGAAGCAACCGGTGGCATGGCAATGAAGGGGGCCCCAGGCTATGGAGGGAAGGACGGCTGGCCTGGGGGGGGTTAAACAGCTCAGCCTTTGGAAGGGGAACTGGCTCACAGGAGGCACTGATCAGGGACTCAGGAAAGGCCACCAGGAGCAGAAGAAAGGCTGCAGGGCCCAGACTGGAACTGAGAATGGCGAGCATTCCAGTAATAGAAGCAGAGTCTCGTGACAGCAAAGGGCCTGTATTAGACTCTAGCCTGGGGTCTGGGTCTTAATATCAGTCTGTTACCCCAAGCAAGTATGAAACAAACATAATATACAGACATCCCCTGAGGGCATTTCTCATGTAACTTGGCTGAACATATGATGGAAACAGAAATTTTATCCTTCCCAGGCACCAGAATAATAAAATGATTTAAAAATTTGTATCTGGGGCACCTGGGTGGCTCAGTCTATGAAGCATCTGACTTCAGCTCAGGTCATGATCTCGGGGTCTTAGGATCGAGCCCCATGTCAGGCTCCTGGCTCAGTGGGGAGTCTGCTTGGGATTCTCTCCCTTTGCCCCTCCCCCCACTTGCACACTCACACTCTCTCTCTCTCTCAAACAAATAAATAAATAAAATCTTAAAAATAAAAAATAAATAAAATGCCAGCCCTCATCCTAGTGCTTCTCAATTTCCCCTTTGCACCTGTTGGGATAATATACTATTTTTTTTTAAATATTTTATTTATTTGTTTGAGAGAGAGAGAGCATGAGAGGGGAGAAGGTCAGAGGGAGAAGCAGACTCCCCATGGAGCTGGGAGCCTGATGTGGGACTTGATCCCAGGACTCCGGGATCATGACCTGAGCCGAAGGCAGTCGCTTAACCAACTGAGCCACCCAGGTACCCAACATACCATTTTCTATCTTGTTTATTGTTTGTCTCGTCCCGCTAGGAGGGAAGCTCCATGTAAGCAGAAACTTTTACCTGTTGTGTTCTTTGTTGTATTTCTAGAACCTCGAAAAGTCCCCGACATGTAGTAAATGTCCAACCAAGATGTGTCTTGATGACTAAATCTAAGAAGAAAGCCAGCTTTAGAATAACCCAGACCTGAGTTTGGTTCCAGTATTTTCTAATTACACTGCTTCTGTGAACTTCGATACCTCACTTAACCAAGCCTTCAGAGCCTCAGTGTCCTCATCTATAACATGGGCTAATAAAACCCACTGGTCCATGTCATGGAGAGGGGGGAAAGGGGGGGTGGGGAGAATTGTGACTGACATGGAAGGTGAACCTGCAATAAATGTCAGTTGTTCCCTCTTTCCCAAAAGGCCCGACCTGACGCTCAGACATTCCCGTCAAGAAATCGAACATGGGTTAGTTAGTAAAGGTCCAGGAAAAAGTCATGTGAAACACTGCACTCACAATGTTAGCTCCACAAACAAGCAAGGAACAAACCGCCCAAAGAAGGAACTACCTGTATCCCAAGAGATTCAGCTCTGTTTCTGGAAATTACGGCACCTTGAAATGTTACTCTGCAGACTTAAGAGACTGAACAGCACCATCCGAAAGCGAGGCCCATGGGCTTTCATGCTGCTGGCTTCTACAAGGGACCTGGCACATTCTTTCCCTCTAGCACAGTCGCTTCTCCCTGGTCCCATTTCCTCAGCTGTGTAACTGATCGTGGAGGACTTCATGGAGGAAGACCATCCGGTACAGGAAAAAAGACCCACGACTCACCCACCTGTGAGTTTCTTTGGTCATGGACTTCGGATCTCACCGAGATCTGAAGGGAATGTGGCTGCTTTCTTAGAATGCTTTGCTCTTATTGCAAACCACAAACTTTAGGCAATGTTCTAATTTGAAAAAAGCAGCGTTTTATTGAATCTGTACTTCTGCTTTTATCAGCCTGATTGTATGTTAGCCACCAGCACTCAAGACTTCCTGTGTAATGAGAAAATTATTGATATCAGCTTTTTTCTTAAACTCCGTCTGGCCAAAATGATCTGAAGTAACACCTGCTTGGCTAAGGACCCACCGGATCCCAGGTAAAGAGAGCACGTTTCTGTCCTCTGGGGTAATTAGCAGTCTCACGTCAAGACTCCGTAAACTTGCTTCCGAGGAAGTTCACATCTCAGCATATGCAGCTGCTTAGGACAAAAAAAATTAACGTGCCGGCCATCTTAAGAACTTCAGAATACTATTCCATCAGATTCACCTCCCCTTGTATGTACAAGACAATCTAAAGCCACCCAACCATTTATAAATAGTTTACAGAAACCATCAACATGAGGGTCTGGATATATGAGCATCATAACTTACTTTCGTGCCCATAGTCCATTGGAAGCCTGGGATGGACCACCGAGACACCACGGTCCCAGGGGTTCTCTGCACCCTGACCCACGCTGGCGGGTCATGTCATTCTCGCCATTCTCCCCATCTCTCGGTCTCCATTCCACAGAGAGCCCCGATTAACATACAGGCTGCACCAAAAACTGCCCGAGGGGATTAAAACATATTTTGCACCAGTCATGTCTTATACTCTTGAGCTAAGGGAAGTAATTGGTGAGTCACAAAACAGACTTAGAATATCTGATTCATATTCTGTTACTTCCACTCAAAATTTTAAGGGAAGAAAGGAATTTTCAGTCGAAGTTCAGCTGCCAGTTATTTGAAGCATGAAAAGCTACCTGTAGGCTTTGAGTTCTGACTCAGTAGCTGATGTTTGAAATGACAACAATGCCTTGACATGTATCAAATGGCTAACTATAATTTTAACGATAAATATAGAACATTTTTCCATGGACTGTTTGTTTTCTCACTGCTGAGTTTTAAGAGTTCTTTATGTATTCTGGATATGAGTCTTTCATCAGATAGGTGATTTGCAAGTAATTTCTCCCTGTTTGTGGTTTTTATTCTTGTTCTCTAAAGAGTGCTTTTGAAAAAGCAAAAGGTTTTCAATTTATAAAATACAGTTTATTAATTTGTCCTTTTGTTGTCTAAGGAATCTTGCCGAACCCATAAACACAAAGGTTTTTCCCCGGTGTTTCCTTCTAGGGGATTTATTGGTTTAGGGGTTACACTCACATCTGTGACCCATTGTGAATTCAGTTTTGAGTATGGTGCAAGATACAAAAAAGAAGGGTCTTTTCCTTCTTTTTCTTTTTTATTTATGTGTATTGCCATTGCCTTTTCTCCACTGAGCCAACACTGCACCATTGTTGGAATTCAGGTGTCCATATATGGGTGGCTCTGTTTCTGGAGTCTACATTAATCCATTCATCTGTTTATTTGTCTTTACACTAACACCACAGTCTCTTGGTCATTCTAACTCTATAATAAGTCCTAAAATAAGATAGTTCAGTTCTCCAACTCTGTTCTTCTTCTTTTTTATTTTTATTTATTTTTTTAACATTTTAATTTAATTTTATTTTTTTCAATGTTTCAAGATTCATTGTTCATGCACCACACTCAGTGCTCCATGCAATACGTGCCCCCCTTAATACCCACCACTAGGCTCACCCATCCCCCCACTCCCCTCCCCTCCAAAACCCTCATTTTGTTTCTCAGAGTCCACAGTCTCTCATGCTTCGTCTCCCCTCTGATTTCCCCCTTCACTTTTCCTTTCCTTCTTACAATGTCCTCCATGTTATTCCTTATGCTCCACAAGTAAGTGAAACCATATGATAATTGACTCTCTCCACTTGACTTATTTCACTCAGTACAATCTCTTCCAGGCCCGTCCATGTTGATACAAAAGTTGGGTATTCATCCTTTCTGACGGAGGCATAATATTCCATTGTATATATGGACCATATCTTCTTTATCCATTCATCTGTTGAAGGTCATCATGGTTCTTTGTGGCCATTGTTGCTATGAACATTGGGGTACATGTGGCCCTTCTTTTCACTGCATCTGTATCTTTGGGGTACCCAAAGTACCCAGTACCCAAAGTACCAAATTTTGGGGTACCCAAAATACCCAGTGGTGCAATTGCACGGTCATAGGGGTAGCTCTATTTTTAATTTATTGAGGTTCTTCTTTTTAAAGATTATATTTGCTTTTCCATTTTTTCAGCATTTTTGTTTTTATTTATTTTCTTATTGTAGTGTAGTTGGCATACAACATTATATTAGTTTTAGGCATAAAACATAGTGATTCAGCATCTATATATATGAAGTGATCACCATGATAAATGTAGTTACCATCTGTCAACATCCAAAGCTGTTACATATTTACTCTTCTATTTTTTTTCATATTTGCTATTCTAGAGCCTTTGAAGTTCCACGTGAAATTGAGAATCAGTTTGTCAATTTCTACAAACTAAAAGGATGCTTAGATTTTTATTGGAATTAAGTGGAATCTAAAGAGCAATATGGGAGATACTTTCTGATCCATGAACATGTTCTATCCATTTATTTAGGGCTCTTAGAATTTCTATGAACCGTGTTTAGTTTTCAGTTTTCAGATATCTCACATCTTTTCTAAGGCCCTTCCCTGAATGTTCCACATTATCAATGCTATTGTAAAAGGTGTTTTTTTTATATCAAAATCCAATTGCTCAATGCTAGAATATGGAAATAATAATGGATTTTATACACTTATCTTTTATCCTGCAACCTTATCAAATTCATCTGTTAGTTCTAGAAGTTTTCTGATAGAGTCCACAGGATTTTCTACATAGATAATCATGTCATTCAGGGATAGAGACAGTTTCTTTCTGATGAGAATGCATTTTGTTTCTCTTTTGTGCCTTTCTGCACCGGTTACGCGTCCAGTACATTGTTGAATAGAAGTGGCAGAGAAGGCGTCCCATTCTTGCTCCTCGACTTAGGAGGAAAGCATCCAGTCTCTCCCTACCAACTATGATATTTCTTCAGAGGTACATTTTTTCAAGTTGTGCAGTTTTTCTTTACTCATAGTTTGCTGAAAATTTTTATTAAGAGTAAACGTTAGATTTTGTTAAATGATTTTTCAGTATCTTTTGGGATTATTATGTAGTCTTTCTTTCTTTCTTAGCTGGTCAACATGACTTACTTTAAATAAACCTTGCATTCTGGAATGATCCTTAGTTAATTATGATACACTACTATTTTTAATATTGTCCTTCTAGATTTGTTAAAATTTTGTCTTAAGTGTTTGCATCTATGCTCATTAGTGATATTAATCTCTAACTGTCTCTTCTTGTAACATGTCTGTCTGGTTTTGGTATCCACCTAATGATGGTACCATGCAATGAGCTAAGAAATATTCTCTTCTTAAAATATTTCATAGACACTTTCCCTAATGATATATGGAGTGTCAATGAGCATATGAAAAGACACTCAACATCATAGTCATTAGGAAAATGCTAACACGTTAAAACCAGGATGAAATGTCATTACACTGAGATTAGAAGAACTAAAATTTAAAAATAAAATTGACCATACTAAAACTTTGGCAAGGACTTAGAGCAAATCGAATGCTCATTCACTGCTATTAGAAATGTAAAATGTTACAACCACTTGGGAAACAAACGTGGCCGATTCTTCAAAGGTGTAATACAAGTAGCGTATGATCCAGACATTCTACTCCTATATATATTTACCCAAAAGAGTTGAAAGCACACATTCCTACAAAAGGCTTGAACACAAATACTGATCCTTGCTTTTTTAAAATTGACGAAAATTGGAAATAACTCAAACACCCATCAACAGATGAATGGATAAACAAACTGGTACATCCTTATAATGATATACTACTCAGCAAGGAATAAATGGCCCCATTAATACACAACTTGAAATAATCTCAAAATGTCTATGTTGAGTGAAAGAACTCAGACAAAAGAAGTATGCATACTATTTATGATTCCATTTATGTAAAATTGTAGAAAACGCAAGTTAATCTAAAGTGGTAGAGTAACAGAGAGCGGAGGAGTAGGATGGAGGCAGGAAGTGTCGAGAGGGAGAGATTACCAAGGGACAGGAGGAATCCAGCAACGATAGATATGTTTATCTCTGGATTGTGGTCTTAGTTTTATAAGTATATCCATATGTCAAATCATGGACTTCAAATATAGGCGCATAACGGATATCAACAATACCTTATAATATTGTTAAACATAAATAAATATTGTATGCAAAGATTTAGCTTTTGTATAATATGTATAACTCTTTGCTGACAAAATTTAATGAGTCCTTACTGTAGATTTGGGAAAAAGAAAGTGCAAGGAAGAAAATGGAAAAAATCAATCATTAAACTATACCAAAATAAACAATTTTTAAAAATTCTACATATTTTCTTTTCTTTGGTTGAATGTACATTTTCTAAAGATTTTATTAATTTAAGAGAGAGCTCACAAACAGAGGGGAGGGGCAGAGAGAGATAGAGAAGCAGATTTCCCCCTTAGCCAGGAGCCTGACACCTGGCTCGATCCCAGGACCCTGAGATCATGGCCTGAGCCAAAGTCAGATGCTTAACTCACTGAGCCACCCAGGCCCTCCTGTATATACATTTTTCCTACAACTTGCAGACTGTAAGGCACAGGCTATTGTGTAACCTACTCGTCTAACTTAATAAACTAAGCTAGGCATTTCACCACATCATTAAAATCTCCAACAATGCAATTTTTAATGAGTTCATAATGGACTGTTATTTATTAAGCCCATGTCTTATTAGATCTAGAAGTTGGGTCTAATTTCTGCTTTTAAAAGCACTGCAACAAATATCTTTACATATACAAGTTGGGACGTCTTTAATTATTTTCTAGCATAATACTTAAAAACTTATTTTATGTTTAGGAAAAAATTAATTTCTTAGTCAAAATATGTATCAGGGTTTTTTTTTTTAATGTCTTTTTTGATCCATGTTACCAAGCTTCAGGAGGATTTATTTTTAGCAGAATTTGCCCTTTTCCTTATAAAAAATCAATGCATGTCGGGCGCCTGGGTGGCTCAGTTGGTTGGGTAACTGCCTTCGGCTCAGGTCATGATCCCGGAGTTCCAGGATCGAGTCCCATGTCGGGCTCCCGGCTCTGCGGGAAGTCTGCTTCTCCCTCTGACCTTCTCCCCTCTCATTCTCACTCTCAAATAAATAAATAAATAAATTTTAGAAAAATCAATGCATGCCCATTATTTTATATATTTCACTGTCACACACATATCCAGGAAAAATACAAAAATCCGTAATAAAATAGTTGACTTAGGTTCAGGCCGGATCATTGTACTACTTGAAAATCAAGCTAGAGTGTCAGAAAATTCAACTCTTTTTAAAGAGTGGCTTATCATAGACCCAGGTCCCAAGAAATAATTTCAATACTAGTTGTTGATAATAATACTTATAATTGATACTTATAATTGATGATAATACTTATTATTATTATTTAATTAAAACACTCAAAAGGCTCACGCTGCTAGCGTGCGTCCCGTTAAAGGTGTCTCCTGACCAGTGGACGGGGACAGTGACGGCAGTTCCCTGAGTCAGCCGCGATTTTCTCGGGACTGAGGCAGCGATCATTGATGGTTACTGAGCATGCGCAGAGACAGGGGCGAGACCCACAAATACATGAGCGTCAAGGCCTCAGGCTGAGGTGCTAATTGACTCGGGCTGCATCTTCCAACTTGCTCCCTGGGACCCGACTTCACCTTCACGTGGCTGGACGCTCAGATTCTCCTCAATCGGAGCCCCTGCCTCCAGGGGGAGGGAGAGAAGTCGCCCGGCCCCGCCCTCCTTGAAGAGCCACGTGCATCCTTAATTTCCTGCTTTTGTCTGATCTACCAAGAGACAGGAGGAGGGAGGGAGGTGCAGGAGACAGAAGGACAAGTAAGCCAGGTCTCACATAGCCCTCCGTGCACCTGTTGCCATTCCCTGGCCTTCTAGAAGATGCCGTGAGTGCCATCAGAGAAGCCTGAGACCGGGGCACGTCGGGAGCCCCTCCCCCAGGGTGCAGCACACACAGTGTCCTCCTAGTGACCTGGCCTCCTTGGCTGCCCATCCCTGTCCAAACAGGGCTGCCCACCAGGGCCCGGTGATGACCGCCTCTAGGCTTCTGAAACATACTCGTGGGAACCGGCGCTGTAAGCAGCCGTGGGCTTGTGTGCGTGGGGGCATCGGAACAGTCGGAGCAGTGACCAGAAATTATTTCAGTGCCGATTTGTGCGTGCTATACAGTCTGATTTACACCTGCTCCCTGCAGCTGATGGTCCGTGATGGAAGGCAGGACGCACTGAGGGGACGGCCCGGGAGATTCTTTGTGGGGTAAAATGAGAGCAATTGTCCAAAGCTAACTCCAGGGTGACCTAAGACACCTGCTCGGCTTCCACAGCCCGGGAGCGGGGAACGAAGTTGGGTGCCGATTTGAGGAGGGTCCCAGATGGGATCCTGTGGGGCTTCGAGGTGGGTGCTCCCAGCCTTCGGTGCAGTAGAGAATGTCCTTGGGGGAATCAACACGGCAGCCCAGAAGGTTATCTGTCAAGGCTGTGTCTCCGTAGCTGGAGAGCGCGTGACGCACTTGCTGCTTTGCAGTAAACAGAAGAAGGAGAAAGCGGGACTGCTGCATTTTCTCCACTGGGACTCAGGATGTCTTCGGAGGGAAGCTTCCAGATGCAAGTGCCTGGCTTATGGTGGGTGTGAGTTTCTCTGAGGAATGGTCACTTTTCTGATGTTGCTGCAGGGGTGTGCGTTTCCATTTGTCTTTGCCTGCAGTCCCTCGTGGATATAGACGCAGGCTGCCGTGCGCACTTAGGCAGAAGAAAATAAGCCCGCCTAGCCCTTCCTTGCAAGCTGTGTGTTTAGCCTTTGTACTGAGCACTCAGAAGGACTGTGATTTTTTTTTTTTTGAAAATAAAGATTTGTGATTTTTTTTTCTTTTTAGATCATTCTGCTCTGGTTGAACTCATTTAACAACTTTATCTGAATCTTTTATTGAAGGTGAATTAGACTGGATACTTATGCAACTGTAACAGCCCTGATTCAGGTTTTTCTAAATTTACACTTGAAAAGATGTACGGAAATTCCTTGCAGCTCTATAGAGGGTACCCATTGTATGAGCCACGCAATTAAAACAGGACTTAATTTGAGAGGAAACCCAGGGACGGCAGTAGAGAAGGACCTTACGTCTAAAAAGACCAAAGAGGTAGTGGGTAATTTAAACACAGCAAACTTCCCAGCTCCCGGCTAGACTTCAACGGGATAAAGTAGGCCAATGCTGCCCTTCCGTCTGTAGGATTGGCTCCCACCCACTCCTAGGGACCCCGTTTCTCGTGCTCAGGCAAATGCAGCTTGAATTGTTCAGGTCTGAACTGGAGTGCAGGGGCCGACGGCCGATGCCCAGACCTCCAGTCCTTGACCTGGACGGCTTCTGCAACGTTCACCCAGTGTGGGTGCCATAGTGACCCCAACGACCAAACGGAAACACACCTGATGTCACGTGCCGTCCATCGTTACCAGCGGCTGGGGGGTTGGTCGGTATCAGTCCCTGCCTGAGTGCCCCCCCCAGCCACAGCTTACACCCCCTGGGTCAGGCCTGCCTGGGGGAGAACATACATCCGCAGCCTTTCCTCAGTTTCCCTTCAGACTCTGGAGAGCTCAGACTTGATTGTGAAATATATCACGGGGGAGGCAGGAGAGTGACAGCGTCCTCTTTCCTTAAGTTTTGCCCGGTTCCCCAGCCTAGCACTCCGGTCCTGGAGATTTGAGAGTCGACATTTAATGGGCTGCGTGCCCGAGTCCCAGAACCCCTCCAGACGCCCTGGACCTGGGACAGTTCCCCAGAACCTATGAGCAGATCAGGTGTTTCCACCAGCCTGGCCTGATTTCCAGCTTGGATTCTAGCCAGCAATAGTTCTCTATGGGAGCCCTCGCTTCCAAGCCGGACCTCCTGGCACCGGCCAGCAAAACCATCACTTCTGCCGTATCTATGTCTTCCAGTTCCCTGGAATCCACTGCAGAGGAAGCCTCCAGCCCGCGCACTGCACCCCTGCCATCCCAGGCCGCCCCACGCGCTGGCCTTGCTGAGAACCGAAGGGCTTTGCTTCCCAGGCCGGTGGGAACCCGGCAATAACTGTACCCGGATGAGAGGATGTAACCCTAGGACAACCAGGGACATGAACAGATGCAGCTTTGGGAACAGCAAGCCACGCTTTGCTGTTGTCAGATTAAAGATGAGTCACTAGAGGAAATCAGTCTCATGGGAAGAGTGTTTGTGGAATACTGCCGGAAGGCTTGGGGGACCTAGCCCGTATCTGTCTCCCATGTGGGAAGGTCGCACGCATAAACCTGCTTGTCAATTAAAATGCCATTGGACAAGCCTCCCGTTAGAAGTGAAGCGGGAGCCCAGAATCGGCCAAGGAGCAGCGGGTGTTTGCGGGGGGACTTGCCCTGGGCTCTGGCTCCTCCCTCGGCCTCCCCAACATTGCTCCCTTGCCCTCAACCTCACTTTCTCCTTTTTGGGGGGGCTCCCTTTCCTCTCTCCACGCTCCAATGTCATCTTCCTCAACTCTGTGAGCTCTACCAGCTTTTCCGTCTACACCCTACTAAGGAGCGCCCATTCCTATGGCCTCGGAGCCTTCCTTCGCTCCAGCGAAGACCTGAGGTTCCACTGTGACTATTCCCCCGGCATCGCAAATACCAGATCCAGTCTCTGTCACCCCGCGACCGGCTGCTCTCCTCCTCATCAGGCCAACGGCCCCCACATCCAGCCAGCGGCACCGCTGCCTCCTCCTCTCCCACGTGGGGTCTCTTTCCAAGCCCGGATACTTCTGCCTGCAAGCTGGCTCCCCTGGGTCTCCTCCCCATTGCCAGGCCTTGGGTCCAATGCTCATAACGTGTCACTTTCATTGCCACACTGGCCTTCAGTTGATCCCCAAGCTCGACTCCCACGCTCTAAACTTCCACCAGAGTTATCTTCCTGAAATGTGAACTCCAAACTCCCCGGAGAACGCCCTTCCCGTTCTTCTGAATGAAATGCTCACTCATAAATGGACACAACCTTAGAAACTCTTCATGGGGCCCGGGTATTCCCCTCCAAGTCTCCAATTAAACAAGGCTTTTTTCTATAATCAAATAAACCTTTTATTTTAGAATGACTTTAGAATCACCGAAAAGTTGTGAAAATGCTCTGGGTACAGTCCTCACCCGCTGTTTCCAATGCATCTTTTTTTTTTTTTTTAAGATTTTATTTATTTATTCGAAAGAGAGAGAGAGAGATCACAAGCAGGCAGAGAGGCAGGCAGAGAGATAAGGAAGCAGGCTCCCCAATGAACAGAGAGCCCGATGTGGGGCTCGATCCCAGGACCCCAAGATCATGACCTGAGCCGAAGGCAGTGGCTTTAACCCCCTGAGCCACCCAGGCGCCCCGTCCCCATTGCATCTTATGTTGCCAAGCACCTTGGAAAAAACAAAATCGATGGGGACATTATTATTAACTAGACTTCAGACTTCACTGGGACTCCCAGCTTCTTCCCCTTTCTGGTCCAGGCTCCCATCCAGGCTCCCACCGACCTTCCATGTCCCTTCTCCTCTTCCTGGTTCATGACCCGGCGGTCTGGAGGATCTAAGTCAAGGCTCCTGCTGAGTGTCCCATATGGGCTTCCTGAATCTTCCTGCTTGGGCTGGGGGGAGAGACCACCACCCACCACGGGTGCCGGATGTCCACGAGACAGCACCAGCCATGTCAATCCCCATCACGTGGTCAAGTGGTTCCCGCCAGGTTTCTCCACTGTAAGTCACCATTTTCTCCTTCCATCCCCCATTCCTGGGACGGGACATACCCTTCAGTCCAAGATCTTGCCCAGCAGGCACCACATTGATGGCCGGCATCAAACTCCTTGCTTTTGTGGGGAAGCAGTTCTGCCCCTGCTCTGGTTTCCATGAGGATCCTACATTGTCGTGACTACGGCCCACCCCCCAAGGACTCTTCCCCTCGGCGGGTGGGATGTGGCCAAGTCTGGAGTCTGCTTACCTTGGCCCTTCCCCACCTTCCCTGGAAGTGGAATGGACACGGGAAGCACGCGTGCTTCTCTGCTCCCCGGGCCTAAGCCAACAGGGGGCCGCATGTCTCCAAGGGGCGGGAGCCCTCCAAAGTCCAGGCCCAGGGCTGGGAAGACCTTGTTACTGCATGAACGTGGGGAATAAAGCTCGCACCAGGGTCACTCTCTAACTCACCCCTTTGGCCCTCCTTCCTCTTAGCTCTGAACGCAGGGAGGAGAGCAGGGGTGGGAAGCCTAGTATCCCCCCCACCCCCCACCCAGAGCTCAATTGTCTTTCTGGACTCAGTGGAGTTGTCTTAGGGAGACGGGAGGAGCTGAGTTAGAAAATGCTTATTCAAAGATTTTATTTCTTTATTTGACAGAGAGAGAGAGATCACAAGTGGGCAGAGAGGCAGGCAGAGGGAGAGGGAAGCGGGCTCCCTGCTGAGCAGAGAGCCCAATCCCAGGACCCTGAGATCATGACCCGAGCCGAAGGGAGAGGCTTTAACCCACTGAGCCACCCAGGCACCCCGAAAATACCTGTTCAAGACTGCCTCCTCCCAGGGTCACGTATAACGTGGGAAATGTGGGGACATCTCTTGGCCAACATACTCCGCATTCAGCAAATCCCTGAATCCCGGAGACTGTGCCCTTATCTCTCGTCTGCCACTTTCTCTCCTTAGGGCCACCCTAAGCTTTCCATCCTTATCCCTCCCCAATTTCCTGTGGGATCCCTGAGTCCATTTCCCCCTTCCGATCCACGCTGTTCCCTGCAGACACAGGGGCGGTCCTGGATGCACTCTAGTCATCCACCGCCCTGCGCCCTGCGGCCCACCTTCCACTCTCCCCATTGTCTGAACATGATAATCTGAAGCCTCTGAGGCGGCTGGCTTGGCCGCGCCCTGACCCAGCCACAGGGCAAGGCGGGCCAGAGACATTTCCCCAAATATCTCCTCTGACTGAGAATAACTATTGCAAGAAAGAATTCCTAACGGTCTTTCTCATGTAGTGACTGATTAGATGTTCCTCTGTATTTTTTCCTATATATATTTCCTGTATATTCCCCTCATTTTCGAACAGGAGCTCTACTAAGTGTTGCTTTCGTAACTAATGGAAAGAAAACTTTTTTAAAAAAAGAGTTACTATGGCCTCCTTGAGGGGTAATAGAAGGTGCTTTTAACTTAATCACCTTTAAATGCTTTTCTTGAAGTGTAATTAACATTCAATGTTACAGCAGTTTCAGGGGCCCAATAGGGTGATTCACATTTCTTGGGGCTCACGTTGCTCCCTTCATCCATTGCCTCTGGCTTCATCACATTTTAAGAGTAAAAACAAACATCCTGGCCTCAGCAGCTTTTGGGGTGGAGCCCAAACTCCCAGAGGTCATTACAGAAACCACAAGGTGGCTGTTTCACTTGCAAAATTTGACACTAGGAGAAAGCAGCTCAGGTTTCAACCTCTCCGATGGAATGGGCACCCTGAGCCCCCCGAAGTGTCTCTCTGCCCACCTGCTCCTGTGATAAAGTGTGGGGGGCACGGCCCCCCTTCCTAGTCAGTGCCTCTAAGTTTCGCTTTGTTCTGTCCACTCGTTTCTGCTTCCAAGGGGTTTCTGAGACGGCCAGTCATTGCCTGCAGTGCCCTGAGCCTCGCTCCCACCCGCCGGCTCCCCCCTTGCACTTCTCCCTCGGTCTGCTGCCCTTGGAAAAGCCTCCCATCCGGAAAGCGATGCCCCTGGCTCGTGTTGGCCCCCCGACAGCCTGCCGGGGACACAGGCCGGCGGCCACCAAGGCCCCAAGGGAATGGACGGGGGGCTCCGTCTGCTCCCCAGAACGAGCCTGCAGTCTACTCCATCTGATCGAGGGCCAGCAGTCGCTGGAAGGGAGATGCCGTACAGAAAGGTGACAAGAACATGAGGGGGTGGATTTCTGGGTCTGGGGAAAGTCCCTCCCAGACCGGACGGGGTCGCCGATGGCAGCACCGTCTGCACCTCAATGGCGCCTGGCCGCTGTGAAGGGCAGAGGGGCCGCCAGCCACGTGGGGACCCTCACATTCACAGTACAAGATTTTTCTTGCTGCTGTGACAAATCACCCCAAACTTAGTGGACAAGACAGCACGAATGGACAAACGTGTGACTGGAGGCCGGAGGGGCGGCCCCGGATCCCTCTGGGCTACAGTCACCAGCAGGGCTGCTGGGCTTTCCAGAGGTTCTGGGAGAGAGTCCCTTCCCGGCCTCTTCCAGCTTCTGGAGGTGCCCACATTCCCGGGCTCGAGGCCCCTGGATCCTGAAGGCCCCCGACGGCCGCGGAGGCCCACTCACCCCGCCCCCCGCCGACAGCCTCCCTGCCTCCCTTGCTCATGGCGGGACCCTGCTGATTGCGTGGGGCCCGCCTGGAGAATCGAGGACCACCTGAAATGATACGGTCCATCCGTCGGTCTTTACCCGGTAAGCTCACTCTTCACCGGCCGCCAGGCAGGTGCCTCTCTGGGGAGGTCACCACGCGGCCCACCGCACATCCTCGCTCACGAGCCGCACTCCAGCTGCTCAAAGCCACTCGCGGCTTCCGGGCTGCAGGGAGCAGAGGAGGGCGACCGCCCGACGACCGCCCGACGGCCGCAGAGAGCGCGAATGGACAGTGTGGCCCCCGTTTGGCGTCTCTGACGGCCGCTCCCACGGAAGCCCCTGGTGGAGACAGTGGGCCCACTCAGTGGGGCCCGGAGCCCAGGGAGCAAGGCCGAGGTGGAGGAGACGCCTGCGAGGGGGGCGCACAGAGCACCCCCTCAGCCCCTCTGCCTGCTCCCTGCCCAGCCCTGCGCCCCCCAACAGAGACTGTCCTTGACCAAACTCTTCTGAGCCCTCTTCTCCCGGAAACCCCATCCCTGAGCCTCCCCCGGCCTCGCCCACTTCTAGGCAGAATCCCGCTACATCCATTGAGTGAGACCCCGGGCTTGAGACCTGATCAGGCCCCTCGACAATCCTAGTGTTTGTGTCTTTGGCTGGACTTTAGAGGGAATCCTGTCAGCTGGGTTTGGAAAACGCCCCTACCCTTGATGTCCCCTCGGCTTCCTTTTCCATCCCTGTCCCCCGCTGGCCCCTGGCGGCCAATCCCCAGCTGCTTCCGCTGCATCTGTAGTGAAGCTCATCTTACCAAAGCCTCCTCCCCCCCACCCCCCACCCCTGTCGCCGAGCATAGGGTCGGCACCGTCTCTACCACCTGCAGCCCCTGTCAGCTCCATTCCTCTCGCTGCCTCCGTCTCTCTGCCCTCAGTGTCCCCCGCTGCAGGGACAGAGGCAGCCTGGGGGGCAGGCGGGAGCGGGAAGAGACCCCAGAGCCCTGCTCAGACTGCAGACCTTCCCGTTCTCAAATCTGCTTCCCCGGGGCACCCCTGTTCTGAGCCCCAGCCTGATGCCCAGCCTGCTCCTGCCCGAGTCTGCAAACCCTTCAGGTGCCTTCTGTTCTTGGCCCTTTACTGATATTCTATGAACTGAAGCTCATGTGCTAATTATCCATTGTCTTTTGTTGAATAAAGTTCATTTTCTTTCTACTATATGAAACTGTCCTTTACGCTTCTGTAGTTCTAGTTCTCATGGAAAAAGACTCAAATAACAACATTCAGTAGCTCTTACCTTATATCTGGTCTCCAACTGATATTTTTAAAAATGTGGATCAATTTTGTTACCTTTAAAAAAGAGCTGGTGTATTCAGGATTTTTCAATTTTTTTGAGTGAGGCTTGGATGGCTATGTATTTCCCCCTTAGGACCACCTTTGCCGTATCCCATAGGTTTTGGACTGATGTGTCTTCATTCTCATTGGTTTCCATGAATTGTTTAAGTTCTTCTTTGATTCCCTAGTTGATCCAAACATTCTTGAGCAGGTTGGTCTTTACCGTCCAAGTGTTTGAATTCCTTCCAAACTTTTTCTTGTGGTTGAGTTCCAGTTTCAAAGCATTGTGGTCTGAGAATATCACCAAACTGTGGAAAGAGCCAAGATGCCCTTCAACAGACAAATGGATAGAGAAGAT
>CM052809.1:134391487-134418346 GCA_028533885.1 Nasua narica
AAAAAAAAAAAAAGCAAAGACGGATCCCCAAGAAGGATGACAAATAAAGTTGTGTCATAAAGCAACACAAAGAAAGTAACCTGAGGCCGACCCTCGCAAACATTCAGGCTAAGCCTGCCACCACATTGGAAAATGATGCTGTCTTTTAAAGGTGTCTGTAATTCGAACTCTGAAAACACAGTGCATTTTCGTGGTGAGAACAAATGTGTCCCCTTCGGCAAACATGGCAGTAAACCCTACCTCACTTCAGAGGCAGGATGTCGATGGAGTGTAGACAACCATCAAAAAATATTTAAAAGGTGTAAATGAGAAAAGGAGACTAAACACGGCCCATCTCGTGAATATTCCCATTCTCAGGGAGGTCCCTATCATTAGGAATAAGTGACATGCTCTATTATAAGCAGAGATAGAGATAGAGATAGAAACTTGCCACACAACAGGAAAAAGAACTAAGGAATTCAGACATAGCACAAGGAGAAGGGGAAAAAATAAAATATAAAAATAAGAAAACTCTGGATCTTCACGTATTACCGGGAGAATTTCATTTCAAAGAGAAAAATCAAGAGCTTTCAAACATGGAGTTGCTAAATGCATATCAAGAAGGGCATTTACATATCTTCATGGGGACTCTGCTCTGAGCCTCATTCAAAGCACCAGCCTTTATTTATTTATTTATTCACTTTTTTTTTTTAATTTTTTGATGACACCAGCTTTTTTCAGATTTTCTGGTGGCATACTCTGAGCAGCTGAGGCTCACCTCCTGTAAGTATTCACTGTCAGTACAATGCCAGGTTCTACGGTGGTTCCAAAGGACGTGGAAGTTTTCAGATTCCATGATGCATCTGATAGATGCCAACACAGGAAGATGTCAGAGGCGACAGGGTTCCGCGGTTTATAAAAGTCCGCATGGGAGCGGGACGTGCTGATTTGTTCACACTGATGGAAAGGGGGTTCCCCTACCTGACAGTCACCGGGACCCCTGCAGGGCTGCAGTGAGAAATTCATCTTGAGCAGTGGCGTCAGGTTTCCATGGACAGAGGGAATGGCTCTTGTGCAGTGTGTGTGTGTGTGTGTGTGTGTGTGTGTGCGTGCGCGCACGCTCATGCTGTCTGTTTTCTTGGGTTTGTGTTACTGGGCAAGGGTGCCATGAAAGATGTGAGCTGATTCCAGACTCGAAGAAGACAGCAGCATGAGAAAAGAGGAATGGCCCACTGAAATTTCAAAAAACACTCCTGGGTCCCCACGTCAAAGTGAGGGAAACTCTATGTAGCCAGGCAAGACTTGAGGAAGGAATCTCATTGTAAAACTATGAACCAGAGGGAGAGGACCAATGGCAAGAGTAATCTTGAAAATAAACTAATGAGCAGCGGGTCCTTCTATCTAGGCAAGAATTTGGGGATCAAAACCAAAACACTCTAGGCTTGGTCTATAAGTCAGTCCAGTTAAACATTCTTGAATAGAACAAGGAAGGTGGGGTGGAGCCAGGAGCCAAAGTCCTCCTGGACAGGAGCAAGAGTGCCTTGGAGAAATGGTAGGGGTTCAGTAATCAGGAGTGCCGGGCTGTGACAAGGCAGATGGAGGTTCCCAGGCAAATGCAGCTCCAGAAATCCTTCTGGTGAAGGGGGCTGAGTCTGGCCAGCCGGGCACAGCCTCTGGAGCCATGGGCTTTGGATGTTGGCAGACCTAAAACCAAAAACAGAGGGAGGGACTACTGGAGAAGCATTCACAGCAAATGAGCAGCTGTGGGGAGAACAGGATCATCAGAAAACTCATCTTGGAATAAGCATTTAGCCAAATCCAGGTTGGCTGGAAAAGACAGGATGATATCACAGGCTTGAGATTGGATCTGAGTCCTGACATTTACAAGGGTTAACTTTCTACAAGTTGTGTAGCTATTGAGCTTCGTTTTCGGGGATAATAATCCTGCTCATAATGTTATTGTGGAGATTAAGTGCCTTTTTATTTGCACAATGCTCAGCCCACAATAAAGGCTCAATGAATTCGGCTGTCAATGAAAATATTACATAGAAAGAGAATCAGATCATGAGCAAGAAAGAAAATGTTCACTGAGTCCAGATAAGCAAGATCAACCGAGCCGACTCACATTCACTCCCAGGGTGCTGGCCTTCGTGTGCACCCAGACTCTTCCTCAGTTGCATGATGGGACACAGAATTAGTGGAGCTCAGAGCAAAACGAAGATGCAAGGCCTCTTGTTCAAAACTATTGAGAATCTCAAGATAGCACAGAGACTTGTCCAAGTAGATAAATAAATAGAGTAAAAGCAAATGGATGAAACACAACTGGAGATTACTAAGCTGGATTTTTAAATCCAACAACATGCTGCATCTAAGGGCCACATCTGAACTTAGACAAAGAGGTTGGAGGTAAAACGAGAGGAACACATAAATAGGCAAATACTAATCCTGAAAAGGGTGAGCTCACTGCATCCACAACAGTTAAAGCTTTAAGGCAAAAAGCATTTTAGGCCCAGAGAGATTGACTACTAAATAACTTTTAAAAATCAGTTCAGTAAGAGCATATAATAATCTTAACCTCCATGAAGCTTGCAAAATGTTCCTAAAAATTTTACTTAAAAAGTATTCACAGATATGAATGAAAATGAAAATATGGATGTACAATGTGGTCTTTCCACACTTTTCTCAATTACTGTTAGGTCAAATGGGGAGAAATTGCCAGAGGGATAAAAGGATTGAACAACACACCATGATGGGTAACTTTATGTCAATGTACCTGGACGGAGGGATGCCCGGAGATCTGGGACAACTGTGAAGATGTTTCTAGAGGAGATTAGCCCTGATGCAGCAGACTGAGCCATGACCTAGCCTCAGCAGTGTGGCCACACAGCATCCAATGCAGTGAAGACCAAGCCAGAACAGGAAGAATGGGAAGGGTAGATTCTCTCTCCCCTGCAGCTGGCACATCTGTCTTCTGCCCTTGAACATTAGACCTTTTGGGTCTTAGGCTTAGGCTCAGGAACCCACACCATCAGCTTCCCTGTTCTCAGGTCTTTAGGACTCAGACTGAGCTCCGCCAGCTTTCCTGCATCCCCAGCTTGCAAACAACAGGCCAAGGGATTTTTGTCCTTGTAACCTCATGAGCCAATTCCTATATGAACCTCCCTCTGTAGAAATCAATATATCCCCTATTGGTTCTGTTTCTTTGAGAAATCCTGACTAACAATTAACCAGCATGTCTTAATGGACTTTAAAGAATTCTGCACCCTGCAATTAAAGTATCACATTGATCTCAAATGCACATGAGACGTTTACAAAAATCGGCCATGCACAGAAACATAAAACAAGTCCTCACAGAGCTCAGATCATTTGTGTTGGGCAGATCATACTGCCTTACCATGAAGCAACTGAGCTGGACGTCAACAGGATCTACATACACAAAAAATAAAAGACCCAGTTTTAAAGGCCTTGTGGGTCGAAGAAGAAATTGAATTTAGGAACACAGAGAAATGAATGACAGAGAAAATAACTACATTAGAACTGGTGAGATGCAAAGTGACACTTGGAGATAAGATTTTACTCTTAGGCTCTTTTACTAAAAAGAAGGGACTCTGGGTATTAACGAGTTAAACGTTCAACTTTAAAAGTTGGAAAGTCAATCATTGAACAGACTCCAATAAAGCAAATGTGAGGAGATAATAAAGTGGGAACAGAAATCAATTAAATAAATAGTGAACAGCGGAGAGAGCTAAATGTTGGTTTGGGGGAAGGTTAATAAAATAGATAAACATCAGCCAAGCTGATTGAGAAGATAAGAGAAAAGGCAAAAACCAGCCATATTAGGAATGAAAGTGAACATGACTACCCTTCCAACACAGACTGAAATAAAACATACACGATTTTACGCCAACAAATTTGAAAACTCAAAATGGAGAAATTCCGGAAAAGTATAATTTGGCAAAACTGAATCTAGAGAAGAGTCTGAGATCATTAGGACTACCAAGTAAACTGGAATTGCAGTTAAAAATGTTCCTACGGAGAAAATACCAGGCTCGCATGGTGTTACAGGAAAGTCCTACCAAACTTTTAATCGTATGCAAATTCTCCTGGGACATAGGGAAAAAAAAATATTCCCCAAGTATATTATGAGACCGTGTATCTTGAAACTAAAGTTGAAACTGGAGCAGTGCATTAAAAAAAAGCAAACGCACACAAAAAATTACAGGCCAAACTCACTCCGAAGCCCTACTTCAATATCCTTTAAATAAAATATTAGCAAACTGAACCCGACAGTATATAAAAAATTATAATCCATATGCATACAGGGAACTTACTGCAGGAATTGAAGCAGAGTTTGTGCTGAGAAAGTCTGTAAATACTACTGACAACATTAACAGATTAAAGACCAAAACTGAGTGATTTTCTCCATAAATTGGGAAAATCATTCATTTTCTAACAATACACAGTGGCTCACCTTTTTTTCCAAGTGTTTTTGAGGTTCTGTTCAATATAACACACAAACAAATATTGTGGGAGTTGGTGTAAGGATTATTAAAATTACTTTTGTGTTTATGTGTCAGTGATTTAGAATATTTTCATTAAAACAGTGTCCAGTGTAAAGTAGATAATTACATCCAGTCAATTCTCTGTCTTTGAGACTCGGGGGCTCCGTGGGTGGGCGCCAAGGAGGGGCCATACCATCCTGCACCCTGGGACCCACATGAATCTCTGCAGTCTGGGCTCCTCCTTGGACCCGCACCCCCGTGCCCTACCCACCTCTGCCGTTGTGACCCCTCAGCTCCGCCGGCCGCTGGAGCGTGTGGAGTCGGAACTCCCTGCAAGATTACTTCGACCTCAGCCACCCCCGTTATGAGGACAATCACTGCAATAAAGGCTCTCAGCTCTGCTCTCCTGTCCATGACACAGGGGAGGCGCCCGACCTCCCCGCTCCAGGACACCACTCGGGAGAGTCCCCCTCCTCTCCTGAATCACGTTTCCACTACTGAGCCACTCACCGTGGAATGTTTCTGGGAACATCCAACTGTGTAGGTTATGAGCTATGACAACCCCCAAGTCAGGATGGGCAGCGGGCCCCCCACCCAGGAACACGATGTTCCAACAGAAGCACAGAAGCTGCTTCCCAGGTGGGGAGTGCCAGCAGAAGGGGGCGGAGCCTTGGCCTGAAACTCCAGGTTTGGGAGTAGGGGCTTCCCAGAGCCCCAGGGCCGCACCCCTTGCCCAGTTACTGCCCACGGTGGCGGGTCGGCTGGTGCGTTCTGTCCAGGTGCAGGAGGGCCCTCAGCAGGAACCAGGGACAGAGCGCGTTTCTCCTCCACATCCTGCTCCAACCTGGGGGGAAAGGCTGTCAATGAAACAGGATATCAGCGGAACATGTAGAAGGTCTGATGGCCGCCAGTTCCATGGAGAGGAGGGCAGGCCTTACCTTCCTTCAAGCAGTATGTGTGTGGCTCGTGTAAACATCACACATAGCAAGTAAAAGAATAGGAAGGTATAACTACCATATTAGGAAAACCAAAATCTTTATTCACCGAACACAACATTTTTCTTTACCTGGAGAGGAGCCGGTAGTTCGGCAAAGTTGCTACGCAAATATAAGCATGCAAACACCAGTGTACTTCTGTTTTTACCGATAATAACCAGATACAAAATGAAATACGAAGAGAAATTGCACTCACAGCGGGGCTCTCAGAAACAAGTGTGCCAGCCTTCCTGTGGCTCTGAGTGGTCACCTTCCCAGCAGTCACTGGGGTTCAGAGACGCTTGCAGAATCTCAGACCCTTCGGGTGTGTCTGGGGTCTCTGGGCGAGGCTGTCAGAACCAAGACGGGCCAATGAGGCTACACCTCCAACGCCCCGTCGGTGGATTGTCTCTTACTCTCTCGTTGAGCTGCAGTCTTTTTTTTTTCTTTTAAATTCAATTAGCCAACATATAGAACACCATTAGTTTCAGAGGTAGAGTTCAGTATTCATCAGTTGCCTATAACACCCAGTGCTCATTCCAACACGTGCCCTCGGTAATGCCCCTCCGCCAGTCACCCCATCCCTCACCACCTCCCCTCCAGCAGCCCTCCGTTTGTGTTTTTTCTGCCGGCCACTTCCATAGGGCTCTTCCGGCCTCTTCCTCTGATGTTCTGGAAGCTTCCAAAGCTGAACCTGCAGGGTGTTCTCCAGGGGTGGGGGGATGGTGCCCCCTCTGCCAGTCACCCTCTGCTACCTGGCAAGAACATCCAAGCAGGCATCAGAGGGAGAGAATCTCTGTGTAGAGCTGCCCTTCTCCCTGCTGGGACAGAGGAGCATTTACACTTCAAACAGAAGACACAGTATTCGTACTTGAATTTCCAAAATACAACTTAGGGGTGGATTTGCCCTTGATAATAAAGGAGTCATCCGCTTACGGAAGAAGGACAGGGCTCCTTTAGGTATTTCCTTCTCAAATGTTTTGAGATCATTAACAGAGGGAGAAATTAAAAGCTGAAGTATTCCAGGGGTGCCCTGCTGATTCAGTTGGAACAACATACGACTCTAGAAGTTGGGTTGTGAATTCAAGCCCCATGCTGGGTGTACAGATTGCTTAAAAAAAAATGAATAAATAAATAAATGTTGATGCTGAAGGATTACAAATCGCTGTTGATTACATTTATCAGGAATGATAATGAAAGAAAGCAAGTCATGGTAAGAAGAAGCATATCTCTGTCCGGGATTTTTTTTTTTTTTTTAAAGATTTATTTATTTATTTATTAGAGACAGAGACTGAGAATGAGAGGGGAGAAGGTCAGAGAGAGAAGCAGACTTCCCGCAGAGCCGGGAGTCCGATATGGGACTCGATCCTGGGACTCCAGGATCATGACCTGAGCCGAAGGCAGTCGCCCAACCAACTGAGCCACCCAGGCGCCCCTGTCCGGGATTTTTCTCTTCAGTTTTGGTTTACTAGGCCAAAATCTGGCTTTTCTGGCTTAAAGTCAAATGCCTGATGATGCAACCAGACCTTTGCATTTTTACTTTCCCCTTGGCCATGTCTTCCCAGATGCAGATCCTTTGCCTTGGTTGAGGACGCCCCAAGTGGTGGACGGCATGGAGTTCTCAGGACGCCAGACCCTGTTGCATTGGGGGACTCTCCCTTCTCCTGGTGGGGGGGGGGGCTTGCCCTCGGGATGCTCCTCAGTTCTTTTTGCCGAGGGCCTCCCCCAAGCTCGTCAGTAGAGGACAAGTTGTCTTCACTCCGAACCCTGCCAGCCCTCTTCCAAGTCGGGGCCATCAGAAACCTGCGTAGGCTGGCCACTCACACCACAGTCTAGGTCACAGAGCTCCTGCGTAGAGGAAGACATGATCTCTTTTCATCATATTCCTGCTTGGTACTCGAGTCTTCTAATTAAAATGGATCGGGCCAGAGTTGGACAATGCCAGATACTGTCCCATTCGCTGGTGATGCTTACATGAATAAGACAGCCATGGCCTCATGCTCAGAATGTGTAAGAAAGTACAAACACATTGTCCGGACTGCAATTCTGTACTACAAAAGACGCATGTTCCAAAACAGTGGGGCCCAGAGGGCAAGTCTAGTCTGCTTGGGAAACGGGCAGCTCACTCCAGAATGATGAGCTGATGGGTAAAGAAGGAGACACAGAGACTGGGGACCAACATGGGCACTCACTCATTTATTCAGTCTACTCGAAAGCACTCGTTGAGAGCCCACCGTAAACCAGGCACGGGGCTAAGTGCTCAGCCTGGGGCGAGACATACTCTTGGAGAGTATGGAGAGTATCAAGGAGAGACATACTCTGTGTCCTCATAGGCATTTCAACCAGTGTATATACGATTGAACTATCGGTTCTCCTAGAGCAATGGAAATGCTCCGGTTCAAAGGGGGCCAAGTTGGCCGGTCTGGGACAGTTTACCAGCATGAGGACTAATAGTTGCAGACTGAGACCATTGGGTAAAAGAGGAATCCATCGTCCCACACCTTCTAGGCAGAGGGAAGATCAACGCAAAACCCCAAGAATGGAATGACTTTGGCATGTTTGAGAAAAACGTGGGGGAAAATGTTCACAGCCGATGGAAAAAAGAAGTGCTACTATTTTTAATATAAAGTTTCATCTAAGTAAATAGAAAAAAATGATCTCAAATAAAATATGAATATAAATAAGTAGCTCACAGCAGAAGACACAATGGGAAGATAAAACATAAAAAGGTATTCATTCAAATGAATCATTAGAGATAATCAAATGATAGAGTTTTGTTTTTTTTACTACAGCATTAGCAATTTTGGTTATTTTTAATTAAATACTTATTTTTATTTCATAAAGTTTTTAAAATATTATGGTGAATGTCTAGATACCTTTATCTGGATTGTGCTATATTTTTAGAGAGATAGAGAAAGACAGTGACAAAGAGATGGGTGGTGGGGGAGGAAATGAGGGAAGGAGAGAAGGAATTTATAAATATTATATTATTATTGGGCCCCTGGGTGGCGCAGTTGGTTGAGCGACTGCCTTTGGCTCAGGTCGTGATCCCGGAGTCCCGGGATCGAGTCCCACATCGGGCTCCTGGCTCCATGGGGAGTCCGCTTCTCACTCTGACCTGCTCTCTCTCACTCTCTCTCTTTCCTAATAAATAAATAAATAAAATCTTTAAAAAAAATATTATATTATTATTGGTGACAGTTTTAACAGATTGAAAGCCAGACTGTCAAAAGGCTGAAAAATTGACTTTCAAGTATTTTTATGAAGTACACATTATAAGATTTTTTTGGTTAATTTGAGATATTTTTCAATATTTTTAAGTTTGGGGATTTGGGAGCCATGAGAACACATTATTTGCTCGTATAGATTACTAAAAAATATTTTATATATTGAAAAATCAAAAACAAACTGTCATGGACAGAACAAATATTTTAATACAGATATACTTTCTTTCCACACTTGCACTTCTAGGGTTGTATCTTAAAACAATATTCACATATTTTCCCAAATGTGAACGCACAAAGATTTCATCACACCCATGCGCTAACAGCAAGAGTCTGGAAATAACTTGCGTGTTCACTAGTAATCGGCTATTAAAATACCCCAGTGTATCAAAATTACAGTAAGATACCACGCCCTACCCAGGAGGATGGCTATCATTTTATTTTATTTATTTTTTAAAAGATACTATTTATTTATTTGAGAGAGAGAGAGTACAGAGGGAGAGGGAGAAGCAGACTTCTTGCTGAGCAGGGAGCCCAACACGGGGCTGAGCCCTGGACCCCAGGATCATGACCAGAGCCGAAAGCCGACACTCAACCATCTGAGCCACCCAGGCGCCCCCTGGATGGCTATAATTTTAAAAAAAGAAATGAAACATAGTAAGTGTTAGCAAGGATGTGGAGAACACAGAACCCTCCTGCATTACTGTGGGGAAGGTCGAATCGTACGGCCTTCGTGAAAGCACAGCTGGGTCACTCGTGGCTGGGCGGAGTCAACATGTGACCCACCCCTCCCCCCGGAGGTACAGACCCCAAAGAACTGAAAACAGGTCTTCAAGCACTTGTACGTCAGTCGTCACAGCAGCACTCTTCACAGGAGCCCAAAGGTGGAAATAACCCAAATGTGCCTCCCGAGAAGAAGAGACAAACACCAAGTGGTTAATCCACGCTGTCAGACGTTGGACTGTGCCCGCCCCCCACCAATTCATGGGTTGAAGTCCTCACCCCAGGACCTTGGAAGGTGACCTTATTTGGAAATAGTCCCATTGCAGATGGAATTAGTTAAGAGGAGGTCGTAGTAGAGTAGGGTGGGTGCCTCAACCAACAGGACGGGTGTCCTTATGAAAAAGGGACATTTGGAGACCGAAACACACACAGGAAGATCCCACATAAGGACTGTGTCTTGCTGCCACATGAGGAACCCTGGAGATTTCTGGAGAACCAGCAGCCGCCCAGAGAGGGGCGTGGAGAAGCGTCAGAGGGAGCCAGCGCTCCTGACCCCCGGAGCTTGGACTTGTGGCCCCTGAATGACGCGACAATGCACACCTGTTGTCTGAGCCGCCAGTGTGCGGCGGGTCATTAACGGTGGCTCTGGGACATGGGTCTGTGTACAATAGACTCTTACTCAGTCACAAAGAGGAATGAAGGACTCCTACCGGCCCCACAACATCGTGCCGGGAAAGAACCAGACACGTGCGGCGTGGCTCCACATGTGTGGACGTGCAGAACCGTCCCGAAGCCCCTCTGCCTCCTCCCCCTGCCCACGTTCACCTGCTGGCTGCTGCCCAGACTTGGAGGCCCGCCTGCCCACACTCCGGGGGCTCGTGTGGAGGGAAAGCCCAAGGCAGAGGCTACCTGGTGAGCTGCACGGTCCCCGCCACCCAGTCCCGGGGCAGGTGGGAGAGATGGACCTCTACAACCACGTGATCACAAAGAAAGGCCTCAAGATGCCCCGAGAGGTTACCCTGAGCTCAGCCACCCGGGAAAGAGAGGGCAGAGCTGGGGGACTGCGGGATACGTGCCCTGAACAATGACGGCGACCGCGAGGACCTCCGGAGTGCGTACTGTAAGACGGGCCTTGCTCCCAGCCCCTGGGCTTATCCCCGCGTCTCTCCCAGCAAGGTGACGGGGGGAGTGTCCTCACAGCAGTCCCAACCACTTCACCGAGGTGGGACGGGACCCGCACGGGAGGGAAACGACCCACCCAGGGGCATACGGCTCTGCAGGGAGGAGCTCTCCCACCGGAAGACTCAGGCCCCAGCCCTGCAGGGAAGGGGAAGGGAGGTACTTCTGTCTTCGAGGTCTGCCAGGGAAGGTCTCCAGACCCCAGCGGTGGGATCACCCTGCCACAGCCTTCCTGACCCTTCAATGTAGAGCGATCTTGGGGCTCACCACGCCCCTGGCACGAGGAGTTCTCAACACGAAGAGAACACCTGCAAATCTTTCCTTACCCTTCCTTGGCACCGTCGTGTTCACAATGGTGTCTCACAGCCCAAGGTCAGGCAGGACAGAGGGCGTGCACACCTAGGAGGACGTCCCCCGACCATCAGCAGCACTCTCCACAGCCCTGGCAGGACCTGGGAAGGGTCTCCCCTGCCTCCACTATGGGCCCCTCCCTCCCCTCTCCCCCTGTCCATACCCTGAGTCAGGTGTAAGGTCGGTGGGATGTTCAGTGAGGGTGCCCCTTTTCCAACAGCGTGTCCCAAAGCCCACAGTGAAGCCATCCGGGCTGTCCCTCGTGATGGCCACACTTTCATGTGAGACTTACAGTGGCTATCGCTGGGGCAGGGCAGGGGGCCGCTTGGATGTCACTGCCCCCTTCTCTCATAGCTGCGTTCGAGGCAGAAACGCTGCTCTCGCTTTTGCCCCCCATGTCCCTCTGTCTGTAGGAAGCCCCCTCCCTGAGCTGGCAGGTTATAACTAACACTGCTTGCCCACCTTGCTCTGTCCTGAGACAGAGGACTTGTGCACATGAAGCACTGGTGGGTAAGAATTTCACCGCAGTCCCCTTACATTGAAGGGCCAAGGAATTCCAATCCTGTCACCTCTGTACCTGTTTTACTTTTTGCCTGGAATGATTTTACAGTAATCATAATCTACTGTAATCTATTTATAAAATAGGAGAAATAAATTATAACATGAAGAATACATAGAAGATGCCTTTTATGGATTCTTCTAAGAAAGGTTCTGTCATCCAATAAAGGCATTAACATAATCGCCTTACATTTACGCTCACAAGGATAAACTCACAGCAGATGCCCAATAGTAGAAGTCGCCAGCAGGAGAATAAACATAAATGTCTTCATCGCTATTTCAGGGGCAGGTGCTGTTCTGAGAGGCTGGGGGTTGCTCTCCCCGAAGGTAAATAGTGGACAAGTTCGTGATGGTTTTTTATCTACCATCTTTCCCCCAGTCTCTCCCTCTCCACAATTACCTTCCCGGCGTCTTGGGAAAATCGATCCCTGCGTGACTGAGAACAGCGTTTGGGTTGCCCTGCGGAGCTGCCTCTCACTTTGTACCTGATTTTAGAAGGATAAGGCTGGGAACTTCTCATCCAAAGGGACAGGTGGCAGGGGTGGGAGGCAGAGCTGTGAGCCGCAGCAGAGGCACGGGGATGTCCTTGGGCAAATGAGGCCAAGGTCGGGGTGCTGTGCCCAGCTGTCCCCCCTAAAAAGCATCACGACCTGAGATATGGAAGATATCATATGAGTGATGTCATAACTCCCATCCGGAATCAGTATCTGCCACCCGTCCTCCTCACGGGGGTACGGGGGAAATAACAAGACGGTGTTGACAGCAGTTTTTCTTGGCTCGGGGCTATGCCACTTAACACAGCAGAGCTGGACCCCGCTGCCAGATAGTCCCCGGGCCCCATTCATGCTGTGCTCGCTCTGTGTGCTGACCCACAGGGGGCACGTGGTGCTAAGCTCTGGGAACGCAAGGGAGAACTCACCTGCTTCTACCCATCCCGATGAGAAGCCATTTGCCCAAGATCGGTGGGTCCTGCTGGAGGGAATCAGTACCGACGTGCGCCAAAGAAGCCTTCTTCGGAGGGTGCTTTCAGCAGCCTGAGTGTGTGTGCTGAGAAGCGCTGGTCTGCTTCAGTCCCCCCATACTGTGCTTGTGCCGTCAAAGCGAGGGACATTAGATAAAGACTGAGGGCGTTTCCCCACTCCATCTGCTCAGTGCCGGCAGGCAAAGTCCAGGGAAAAACAACGTACTCACAACTTTCCAAAGAGTCCCTTTCCCCAGGGGCGCCCCGGGGGCAGCGGCACGAGCAGTCCACTCCTGGTTTTGTGTCAGGTTGCGATCTCCGGGTCGTGAGAGTGAACCCCTCGGATTCTCTCTTCCTCTCCCCCAGTCCCTCCTTCTCCTTCTCCCTCTCTCTCTCTAAGATAAATAAATCTTAAAAAAAAAAAAAAAAAAGAGTCCCCAGTCCCCTCTCCTACCCTCCCACCAGGACAAGCCTCTATTTTGTAGAAAGTAGGGAGCCAACAGTAGGAAAGATTATTGAGTTGGTTTATTGATTTATTAACTATTGGGCTCTCCAGATGTTTGGGGGCAGAGAGAAAAATAAGCGTCCGATGACATTGCCATGAAGCCCCGTCCGCAGGGAGGGAGAAGTGGAGAAGCAGACCAGAAGTGTGGGGGCTCAGCGAGGTCCAGGAGCCCTGACTGCGCAGAAGGGTCCAGAAGCAAGCCGGTCCCGCCACGTGTGCGGTGTGTGGGGCCACCTGCCGGGTGACTCTCTGTTCTCTGTGCTCCCGATGCTCTAACCTTGGGGGGAAAGCGAATCCGAAGCTCTGGGAAGAGGCATACGAACTCCAAGCCCCAAGTTTTCCAACTGCAGCTCATGCTCCCGCCTCCCCCGGCAGAAATTCTGGTTTACAAGTCGGCAGATCCCGCTGACGCCAACCATAGAAGCCCCCGGGCACCGTGACTTTGCAGGGACTCCCCTCTGGTCTTCCGCGCTATCTAGTGGTCGGGGTGCCGGATAACCGAGGATTTTCTGGAGCTACTGCATACTGTCTCGTGCACACCTAATGGAGACCCGGACCCAAGGACGCGTGGCTCACAGGGGCCAAAACGTGGGGCTTGCATTGGACCCGTGTGATTCTAAAAACCGAACAAACTCCTCCAGATTGCCCTTAGACCGATGGGGAGGAGGGCTCAGCTGGCTTCCTCTGAGATGAGGAGCTGCAGCCTCCTCCTTTGTCAGCGCTTGTTCTCTGCCCACGTTCCCGCCTTGACTTTGCTTGCACCTCACAAGTCTGACTTGAATCCGACTCTCCCTCTTCTAATTCAGGCTCAAGACTTCCCAACACTCTCCAAGGTTATGTTTCCACCAAATTACTGAGGTTAGGTCTTCTCGTGAGTGTGGTGTTCTGCGTGTATTAATATTAATATTTTCCTTGAGAAGAACTTTATAGTTAACTCTAATTAGAGAGAAACACATGCTCATTGTGAAAACATTTTGGAAAATGTACACAAAGCATCAAGAAAATAAAATTCACACACACCGACATATGGACACTCTCATATTCGCGTACACATTCACAATAACCACACTCCCATACACACACACACACTTAGACACACACGTGCACTATCACACTCACACACATACTCATACATGGTGATACAGACACATTCATACACACATACTCAGGCATAGTTATAAATGGAATCATGCCATAATCTTGTTTGGATGTCAGTCTTTAGCCCATTCTTATATAATGAAATAACAAAATATATCCGTGTCAGAAATGTATGTGTGTGTATATGTATACACACACACATATATATACATATATAATATATATTATAATATTATATATTGTACATTATATATAATATTATATTATATATATTACATTATATATAATGTGTGTATATATATCTTTACTATATATTTCACTTATTTTATTTTACTATACATTTTATTTTTAAATGTTATCTCGTTTTAAGGATATGCCACAGCTGATTTGTGCCACTTTTTGACAAGAGGTTTTTATTTAATATTTAATATTAAGTAAATTAAATGCATATTAAATATTTAAATAAATATTAATATTTAATATTGAGGTTTATAAGCAAAATTTTAATGTGCATCCTTGTAATGTGAACTTAAGTTTTCTTTTCATTCTTTTCATCCATTGAATCCATTCAATTCTAATGAGAATAATTAGACCGATGGGAAACCACATTTTAAAACTTAAAAACATATACATATAATAAAGCATATATGGAAAAATAAAATAAGACATACAGATAAACATGTACATATAATAAATGGAAACAAGTTATACTCTGCTGAGCATTGGGTAGGATTCCCTCTTTTATCACAAGTTCATCAACAATGGGTAACACCATAGGCAATGCCAAGCTGAGATTAGGAAAAACGGGATTTCATTCATGTTAAAACTTTATGTACTTAATAGTTATCGAGGTGAGAATTTTTCCTTTTTTTAAGTTTTTTTAAAGATTTTATTTATTTATTTGTCAGAGAGACAGAGAGCACAAGCAGGGGGAGTAGCAGAGAGGGAGAAGCAGACTCCCCACTGAGCAAGAAGCCCAATTCGGGCCTCGATCCCAGGACCCCGGGATCATGACCTGAGCCAAAGGCGGACACTTAACAGACTGAGTCCCCCAGGTGCCCTGAGGTGAGAATTTTTCTCTTTGCCCTTTGGCCATCCAAATTTCAACTTCTCCAAAAAGGCCATTTGTCCATGTCATCTCTGTTTTTGTCTCTTTTGGTGGCTAAAAATGTCTTCAGGAGTCTTAAAAACACTTCTAATAAGAAGAATATCAACCCTATTCCTCGAACCTAGTGAAACACTATAAATTTTTTTGTGTCTTTTCTGATTTGTTTATGGTGAGGCTTCTGCTTCCGGTCAGGATGGAGTAACACACACTGGGTTTACTCCCCAGCCTGAGGGGAAGAGGGGTTGTCACGATATACTGAAAACAGTTTTCAAACACTGGCCCTGAGGCCCAGGAGGGCGGGGATGGCTACAGACAGAAGGCAAATGGGTGAGTTCTGCGATCTCTCAGCTCCTGCCCGGAGAAGGTGCCGAGGTGGCCGGTGAGCTCGAGGGAGTCGCAGAGGTGGGTGGAGGGTCTGCTCTGTTAATCAAATAGTGATCAGCACATGTGCATGAGAAAATACCAGAAAGAAAGAGCGAAGGATCTACCGGACTGGGGAGAACACCCCCAGGTCTCTCACCGGCTGGGCACTAGTCAGAGGGGGAATCTCAGCAATCACAGAATGGCCACGCTGAGCATGGGGGAGGGGAGGTCACCCCTAGACCTAACATTGTACTGGTTTTTCTGAAGTCAGCCTAGGCAAGCCCCAAAAGAACCAAGTTCCTTACTGCCTCCAAGAACCCAGATCGGAAGTGCTCGCAAGAATGCAATAGTATTCAGCACCCAAGGCAAGAGTCATATCTGGCATCCAATCAAAAACCACCAAGCCAGCAAAGAAGTAGGAAGATATAAATTGCAAGGAGGGAAAGTCAGGCAGTCAGAAAGGCACTGAGCCTAGAGTCAGCTGCCGCAGACAGTCGGAGTGGTCGCGTGATTGTGAACCCTACGTCCAGAACTAAGGGAGTGATGGAACTTGTTCAGGAGACAAGGAAGTTACAGAAAACAGCCCAACCAAGCCTCTAGAGACAAAAAGGGCCATGCATTGTGTACAAAATACAATGGGTATTATTAATAAAAGGTTAGACATTGTGGAAGAATCGAATAGAGAATCTAAACATAGATAAATGATAACAAATGAAACCCAGGGAGAAAGGACAATTTTTAAACAAATGGATGGTTGGACAGCTTTAAGTAGCCCAATATACCTCTAAATAGAATCTCTCCAAAGGAGGCTGGAGGTGGGGAGCAGAGAAATTATTTAAAGTATTAATGGTCAAAAATTTTCCAAAGTCGATGAAAACTCCAAACCCACAGATCCAAGAAGCAAATCTTAAAAGTCGCCAGAGGGGAAAAGGCACTTTATGTACAAAGGAACAAAGGAAAGGCTGACAGTAGACTTTCTAGTTCAGGAACTGTAAACCATAAAGCAGAAGAGAAGCATCTTTAAAGTACTAAAAGGAAATTGTCAACTTAGATTTCTTCACTCCCTGAAAATACCTTTCAAAGATTGTGGAGAAATAAGCACATTTTCAGACATACGAAAACCTAAAAGAAATCATTACCAGAAAAACTTACACTTCTGGAAATGTTGAAAAGATGTCCTTCAAGCAAAGGAAAATGATAGCAGGGGACAACCTGGGTCCACACCCAGGCATGAAGAAAATTATCAGGAATGGTAATTCCATAGGCAGATATAAAGATTATTTTCTTATTTGTTAGTTACGTTTCTCCACGAGGTAACTGATTACTTAAAGTAAAAGTCACTACGATGTATTGTAGGCATTATAGCAGGATGTAGAAATAAAATCTATGAAAAGACAGCTCGAAGCCCAGGAGAGGGAAAACAGAAGAGATCTGCGTAAAGCAGTGTGCTGTTACTCAAAGTTTGATGTAGATAAGTTCTTTTCCTTTTCTTTTCTTTTTTGCCTTATTTCTAACTAAGCAAATACTTTATTGTGTTTTCCTCTATTGTTTTCTTTTTATCAAAGATTGATTGATTGATTGATTGATTGATTTAAGAGCGAAAGCGCACAAGCAGGAGGGCGGGTGGCAGAGGGAGAGGGAGAAGCAGGCTCCCCAAGGAACCAAGAGTCGGACGCAGAACTTGATCCCAGCACCCTGGGATCATGACCAAGCAAAAGGCAGATGCTTAACAGACTGAACCACCAAGGCATCCTCCTCTATTGTTTTCTTGATTACATATTATCTTTTTTTTTTTAAGATTTTATTTATTTATTTGACAGAGAGAGATGACAAGTAGGCAGAGAGGCAGGCAGAGAGAGAGGGGGAAGCAGGCTCCCCGCTGAGCAGAGAGCCTGATGCGGGGCTCGATCCCAGCACCCTGAGATCATGACCTGAGCCGAAGGGAGAGGCTTTAACCCACTGAACCACCAAGGTACCCCCCGTCTTTGACTTTTTTGACTATGATACATCCAGATGTTTGTTTGTTTCATTTATTTTACACTGGTTTTCATTTTATTGCTTTTATAGAGATTCTGGAATATGCCGGTAGAAGTATTTTATCAGTTTTAGAACAAATAATGCTTCTGCTCCATTAATGAATGTCTCTTTCTGGGATCTTAATTATATCTTTGATAAATATTTAAAATTTTTACAGGCTTCTTATGCTCTTTACTGCATTTTCTAATTTTTTTCCTCCCTCTCTAGCAATTATTTTAAAATATCTTTTGTTTTTGTTGTTCCCAGACTAGCAATAATACTTGAATGTAGAAATGTATATAGAGTTTGGGGATCTTAATTCAAGCACACACTCTTCTTTCCTTCCTCCCTTCCTTCCTTCCTTCCTTCCTTCCTTCCCCCTCTTCTTTTCTGTTGGGAGAAGGCACTGCTGTATCTTAGGCTTTGGTGCCCCTCCTGTGTTTCTGCACATCCTTGCATCCCCTCTTGTTTCCTGTCCTTTCTGGGTGTTTTCCATATTTTCCCAGCTAGGTGGGCTTTCTCCCCTAGACCTCCTCTCCCCTCTTCCCTTTCCACAAAGCCTCAGGATAGGCTCTATTCCCCATATCCTGAATATAACAGTTAGTTGAAGTTTGTATTCTTATATCCTAAGTATACTACAGGTGTGTGTTTTGATTTTCTTGTGGAATTGTGTCGTTCTATTTGAAAATGTGTAGACAGTTGGGTTTCAAGGACCACCCCATCCTACGGGCTCCCTTCAACCAGACACTCAAGGTGGTTGTCGGGAGTTATGTCGAATAGGAATATCCACTCCTATTTATGTGGAAATATTCCTTTTATAATATGTTGCTATTGTCATTGTTCTGATTGTTATTACGTTTTTGTTCTCAAAAGAACATCCATCCTGCTCCCTCAAAACTCTCTGGTCCAGGGCAAGTCACGGGTCCACAGACTGTGCTTTGTGTGCTCTTTATTCAGATGCCACTTTCTAGATATAATCCAGCTAACCCTCTGGTGTGCGTTCTAATCTCAATTTGCTGAACAGCTCGTTTAAATGCTAATCCTCAGACTGTATCTCCAGAGATTATGATTCAAGAAGGCTGTTGTGGGGGCCGAGAAAGCCTGAATTTCTAATCAGCGTCCCACACGCTTCTGACTCTGGCAGCCCTGGATCGCCTTTCTAAAAGCACCGAAACGGACGTACCTCCAGGCTCCGTCATCAGGAAAAGAAGGTCCCAGCTGGAAGCGAGTTGCGCTAGGGGCCGAGATAATGTCATGGCAGTAGGAACCAGGGCACCAAAGAGGCAAGAAGGCTGTGAGCATCAGGTAGCATCTAACGTTCAGGGGCATAACTTTGCAGATAAATAGTTCTCAAAGAACATAGAAAGGGGCTTTAGAAATAATTTCGCAACATATCATCTCCCTTTCAAAAGTTGGCCCTCATGGTTCAGAGATTCTCACCCTGAACCCAGGTATAATGCTGATAACAGGTGGGCACAAACATAGAAGAAACAACAGTAGTCAAATTACTAGGTCAGAGATGTGGATTCGGACAGAATTAGTATCAGGCCCAGTCAAAGTCTCCTGATTTGTGAGGTTTGTGCTGGAGCCAAGAATGTCCCTGAGACCCAGGACTGAAGAGATTCTCCCTGCAGCTGCCGGGGGGAACATCCAAGAGGGACATAATAGTTTTCTCTTCTTTTCATTCCATTTGCAAATGGAAGGTCCTTTTCATAACCTGCTGCGATTGCTTAGCTTCAAAATAGCAAGGACCAAAAATGTTTGCATGGAGGTAGGAAGTCCCAGAAGAAACAAAATGGACTGGTCTTCCCGGGAGGGAAACACCTCATGAGTAAAAATACTCTTCCTTGGAGAAGAAATGATTTCATGCCTTCCTTTCTTCTTGCACGGAAATAAAATCTGTGTTGGCCATCCAGGTGTTTCCAACACAGGCCTGTTAGAACAGCTCCGACCAGGAGTTACCAAGCTCCTTGCTTTTGATGATGAGCCGATTACTACCAAGACTGTGTGTCTGAAACTTGCTGTCCCTCCCCACGGTTCCGCTAGTGAGCTTAATTTAACTCACCCGCTGAGGATTGTCAAGCATCGTCCAAGACCGGGGTCTTCCCTACTAGGCATGGCATGAATGGCCTAGCGATTTGGGGATGGTTAGTAAAACCAATCGCTCTTAAAAGGCACTGCTACTATCTGGGGGGAAAAATTACCAAAGTTGTCTTTATTAGCAGTCGATGAAAATCTCTCAAACTTTTTCCATTAGTGTGTAATGGGAAATGTGCTTCCCAAATCACCCAGGGACCCCTAAAGAGAAAGCAAGGAATTATGCCCACATTATTTGAACAAGGTTGTGAAAAAGTTCACGGACCTTGTTCATTCATTTTAGCAAGAAATTAAATTTGACCTGCCTCTTAGGTTATAGGAAAAGTTTTCATTTTAGAACTGAAATTTCCTAAGTTCCAGAGACAATTCTGGTTTAGCTGAAGTTGGCTTTGATTCCATCATAATGTCACCTTTGGTCTGTCCTTTGTCCCTGGCAAGAAATCACCATTTCTTTCCATGATTTGATTCACTTTCTTTGCAAAGAAACTTATCTCTAAAAATAACAAAACCAAACCAAACCAACAAACAAAAACAGGGTTAAAATTCTAGATCACTGGAAAATCCGAACTTGACCTCGACTTAATTGTACAACTACTGCTCTATCTTGGTGATAGAACAGAAAACAGTACTTAGTTATTGCTCAAAATGCTCTGAATCTTTTAATGAGTTGCTCCTCCCAGAGGTTTTACGAGGTTGTATTTTCCTTTTGACCCTTCAAAAACAGATGAGGACAGTGTGTCCAAGACAGGACAAGAAACCTGACCCCAAATCCAAGGGACCTGCGCTCACAGTCCTTGACCTTTGAGTCTTTGGATTAACTCGCCGGCACATTGGTGCCCAGGGAAGACGAGAGCTCTGAACATTGTCGCTGTTTGAGACAAATTAGGCCCAACTTAGTCCCAAATTTCAGCTATAAAAAGCTGACAGCAAGCACTATGTGTATGTGGTTAACTAGTAATTTTCGTAATGCTGCTCTTCGTTACTATTCAGGGTGCTATAATTAATACCATTCTGGTATATTAGTTTGAACTCATATTTCACTTCAAGCAAAAACTTGGCAGCCATGGTAGGGGTATAAAAATAAGCGAAGGGATAGACTATTTTTAGAACGCCAAGAAGTTTTGAATCAAAGTCTGGGATGATTACATAAAATGTGTGGCAGCCATCGAGCCCGCCAGACCCTCCAGCCCAGGGAGTCGTCGTCTGCCTACCCGAGCCCGCCTGGAGGCCACGACCAGTGAGAACAGCCCAGGAAGACAGCGCCGCATCTGGACTTGTCTGGGAGGGATACGCTTCACGGACTGTCAGGGGAAGCCTGGGGGAAGTCCCCGAAAGGCCACTAGTGGCGGCAGAAACGGGGCGTCGAGGGGGAGGGAGTGTGCACGTTCCATAGCGAGTGATTTTCCATGTCGTCCGTGCCTTTTTACAGGAAATGGAACATGGGGAGGTTAAATGAGTTACTGAGGTGTTGGTGTGCGCTCAAAAAATCCTGATGGGATGATTGAGTAGGAAATACCCAATCCAGAGTCCAGAATGCTCTAGAAAGATGCACTGGTTCTTTGATAGTTTCTGTAATGAACAAAAGGTTAGCCTCGAGTGGATTAGGCGGAGACTAGGTTCTAAGGACAGACCAGCGTCCAATTATGCCCAGAGGCCCTTTGGCAGGGACCCAGATGTAGGCACAACACAAAAGGAGATAGTATGTATCTCCTTGGATTTTTGCAGCAACCACTGATATTCCTAAAAATGTGGCAGGGGAAGCAATAAAAAATAAATAAAAAATAAAAATGTGAGGGGAGAGAAGGAGGGAGGAACAGAGGGAGGGAGGGAGGGAATCATTGGCCCGACCCCCCACATCGCCCTGGCCAGCTGTGCACAGGGTCGCTGGTACGGCTGCCCGCCCTTCTTAGCCGACCTCTGTCCTAAACGTGCTGTATGCTAACATGGAGTGAAAATGAAAGCACCGGATCATGTTCGTTTATGACACCAAGCGCTCTTCAGAAAAGGCATTTCTTTGCATCCACGGCAAATCGCATCCCATCTAAACAATAGCTAAGCCTCATGTTTCTTTTGGCCAGATGGATTTTATGTAGCATCTGTGGGTAATTCTGTTAGTAGATATCGACCCCTCCATCTGGATAAAGCTTAATTATTACCAAATCTAGTTACTGAGTGATAGAAAGACAAGGAGAACCAGAGGGAGAAAGGGGATAGTTCACATCACACATTTTTGAATTTCATTTTTTTTTTTTCAAGACTGATATGGTTCGGTAAGAAAATAAAACTCGATTAAAACCAGGTGGGCTAAGTGGAAGAGTCTTGAAACTAAACCCAGAACGATTTCTTCTTCCAAAGAACATGTTTTCTTTGCAGCAGGTGATATATTTGGTTGGGATTTTCGTGGCCTCGACGTGCGTCTGGAATGCATGAGGCCCTTTCTGAAGGCGTACTAAAAGACATTTATTTTTTAAATACATTTTAAAGCCCTTACTTTTCCGTGCACGCGCGCCCTCGTGCACCCCGCACACATTCGCTTCAGCTAATCCAGCTAACGGTACGGACGGTGGGGGTGGGGGCTCTGCCGCGAAGCGGTCGTGTGCACCGCAGGCTGTTTCCAGCACCCTTTCCCCATCCCCCCAATGCCAGTACCGGCTTCCAGTTATGTCCCCCCAAAGTGGCCCCAGGCTTTGCAACTGCCACTGGGTGTGAAATCCACGCTGGCTGAGCACCCTTGCCCCAGACCAATGTCTGCAACTAGAGGTCATTGAGGTTAAAGCTCTCCCTCTGCTGCCGGGGAAAGCGGAAGGCCTAAGAAGGCCCAGCTGGGCCCCGTGTCCCCAGCTGGTGGCAGAGAGCTGTCTCAGCCCATTCCAGAAACTTCTGGCCCGTGGCTTCATCCACTGTATTATTATTCCTAGCATGATTGCTCATGCAATCACCTGCTTCCTCTCTTTTCCGGTCTCCAAAATAAACCTCCAGAAACCATCATGGGGTGTTTTGGTTTTTTTAAACATTTTATTTATTTATTTGACAGAGACACAGGGAACATAAGCAGGGGGAGTGGGAGAGGGAGAAGCAGGCTTCCCGCTGAGCAGAGAGCCCCATGTGGGACTCGCTCCCAGGACCCCGGGATCATGACCTGAGGCGAAGACAGAGGCTTAACGACTGAGCCACTCAGGTGCCCCGAAACAATCGTTTCGTAAGAAATGTTCTCGAAGGTGAAATCACGGTATTTTGAGTCGATGTGATTGTGTCATTCACCAAGTGCCCACTGCTGTGACTCGGGCTCCAGGAAAGAGGGCCTCGTGTTTCCTTAGAAACATACTGATAAATGTGTCACCCCCAACCCTGCCACGGGAGCCCCGTCCCTGCAGATACATCACGACTGAGGGCCAGAAAGACGGATAACCTGCCCAAGGGAGCACCGGTCCCTCCAACTCACTTCTGAGCCCGAAGTTGAGGCCATGCTCTGACGTCAGCGCCCTCCGTTTCCCTGAGCCTCGTGATCAGAGGTCACGGTCCCTGCCTCCCGCCCTGCAGACGTGGCCAAGGGTGACACTCCGGGGATCCTGAGCTTTCGGACCCAGCTGGGAGCTGAAGTTGGGCATCTTCTGCACGCGTGTCCATATGCTCCTCTCAGGGCTCAGGCTTCTACTACCCGGAAAAGGTTGATTTGATTTCGGAAACACCCTTTCCTCTTTCGAGGACTTTGGAGTATCCGCTGAGTAAGTGACAGGTGGAAGTCCCCAAAAGCATTAGATTGGCATGCCTGGGCATCCCGGGGCCCGAGCCCGTGGACCTAACACCCCTCCACCCCTGCGGCTCTGTGGGCGCAGAGGCGGCGGGATGAGGAGCCCATGTCCCCCGCCCTCCCGGTCCCCAGGGAGCCCAGGAGAGGAGAGCTCTCCATTCTGCTTCCAGCCTGTGTCCAGGCCGCCTCCCCTCAATCCTTTTTGCCAGCCGCTTAAAAAAAAGCAAAAGCAAACTTGGTTGTTTTCTTGCTGCCTCCCAGAAGGCACGGAGCCAAGCCCTATATGGTGGAAAATAAACTCCCACACAGAGCATATGCTGTGTGTTCCCGCCGTGGCCGTGGGCCTTTGTGTTGACAGTGTGTGCGGGCAGGGCGAGGAGAGAGGGAGCACGGCGGAGCGGGGGGCTCCCAGAGGACGGCTCCCGGCAGCCTGGACGGCCGCGCTCTGCCTCTCGCCTCCCTGGGGGTGGGAAGGCCCTGCTGCTGCCCCTGGGGTCGGGGAGGGGCGTGTGGGCCCCTCATCACCGGGGGCATTCAAGGGATGCTGCAAGGGGCAGGTGCAGGCTCTCTCTTCTCTCGCACACAAGCACACACGCACGCACTCCTAGATACGTTAGCACAGTGCCCACGCCTGCTCCTTGCCTTTCTGTGTGAAACTTAGGATACAGGACCAGCGAGCACAGCACGTGGCCCAGAGAGAGCTGCTGTGTTCGCCGGGACACGGGGCTGGTGAAGTAGGGGCCGGGAACCACTAGGAGGGGGCCTTGCAGACCCAGTGGGATGGACCCAGCGCCCGCCCTCTGCTGTCGTGGGGGCTGGCGGGAGATCTGCCCCGACACCCGCTGCCTGTGGCACCGGGCACCTGCTAAGGCTCTGGGTCCCCACAGATGTCGCGAAGCAGGAGGCGGGAGCCGCTCACTGGGATTCATCTCTGATGGGCGCTTCCAATAGTCCGATTACAACTTTTCATGCCTTTCCTCGAGAGCTGAACAGCCCTTCTGTTTGCGTTTCAGCATGAAGTAGGTGGGAGAGAAGGGTCCACGGCCAAGGCTGTGTCTGGACAGGATCACTGTTGGGAAAAATCTGGACTCGCCCTGAATCTAAGGTTCAGGTGAGAAATCTGGGGCGATCTCTTCCTCTCCTCTCTGATCCGCCCGCTGATGTACGAGGGTGCACTCCCGTCCTACGCGCCGGTTGGCACAGATAGATGACACAGGCGTGTGGCAGAGGCGGGCGGAGGGAAACAGAATAATGGGAGTTTAAAAATACAGCGTGACAAAATTATCATGTCAGTTGAAAGTGTGTCTGGGTTTAATTTAGGAGACGACCTGCCCTTATACACACATTTCCAATGTGTCTCCGGTTTTCGACTTTCTTCCCTTTGCAGTGAAGCAGCCCGAGGTCCCCCGAGCATCGTGAAACACAAACGGTCCCACGAAAACGACGGCGTCACTGTGGCCCATCCCGGGGCAGAAAGGAAGTTACCCCAGAAGTGTCCTTCATAGCTTCTCACGGCAGAGTGGAACTTGCTGAAATCAAAATGAGTTTCAGACGTGGCTGAAAGCCCTGGCTGGTAGGTTTTGATGCGCGACAAGGTTCAAGAGAAAACGTGGGGACGCCCCCGAGCTCGCTGTCTGGGTAGACTCAGGCTGGGCGTTATCCCTTCGCTCCCTCCCCTTCCACAGCATGGGGCGCACCGCCCACACCCCCGGCCCTCCGCGCTGCCCAACACCCTTGAATCGGCCCCCAACTGAGCTTCCAGAACACGGCTCCCGTGGGCGTCTGTGCCCCTCCCCCTTCCCTTACCCTCCCTCCCCCCACCCGCATGGCCGCGGCCTCAGACGGCCTTAGAGCCACCTCGCAGGAGAATGAGGAGGAATTCTGGCTTCTCTTCACCTGGAAACATGTTTTTGTCCCCATGCTCCCCACCCTCCTCCCCTCTGCTCCCCTCTTTGCCAGGCCAAGTTCATCCTTGGGCTCAGTCCAGCCAATCATCCTTTCCCTTCAGGACTTTCATTCCCTCTCTTAACAAAGAATCGCCTCTCTCACTCTGCACATGAGTCTTCACATCTTTTACGTCAAAAGCAAAAACATTCTCTCATCTCTGCCATTGTCCTGGGTTTTGTCAGAAGCTGGTGGCCAGTCCGGGTTAGGTTCAGGTCTGAGGACCCTAAATGTCAGCCACGGTCCTGACTTCCAGCTCCAGGAACGCGTGGGGTCTCAGACCCCAAACCAGCAGAGGAAGGGGTGCTGGGGCAGGAGGCCAGTGTCCTGAGAGCTGCTCACGGCGGCTGCCCCTCGATTCCCAGGCCCGGGGCTCCGGCCGTGGGTGAGACGTGGGTGCGGGCACCTCTAACTCCAGCACACGCTGTGAGAGGAAGTCCATCCTGGCAGAGTGGTCTCCCATTTGTCACCAGAACCTGCGTGGGGAGGTACGTGGCCCTACCCGGGAATGCCTTCGGCGCAGGCCCGCTGCTGTCCCTCCTTTGCTAGGAAATTAGGTTTCGGTCCAGAGCAGTGCTGTCCCACATGCCCTGAGGGGAAAAAAGGTGATCCCCGTGTCCCCTTGTCCTCCTTCCTTCACTGGCATCAAGTCAGAGGCGGTGTCACCATCACTTGATTGAAACTTTTCTCTGTAGGGTCGCATGTCACCCAGAATTGCTACATTGTCTGTATTCGGGGCCATCTGCTCTGTGACCCCTGCCTCCCCGGCTCTCCCACCAGCATGATGGGTAAATTTCACAAATAAAAACAAAATATAAAAAGTCTGACCCCCACAACTTAGCATCTGGCTTGTTGTATCTTCTTTTTTAACTGAAATCTCAAAGACGCCTTGGCAGCTCCTGAAGCCCGAAGGCTCCGGGTGGCTCGCAGGGCACGGGCCACGAGCCGCCGCCAGCCCGGCAGACGCATGCACACAGCCCGGCGGAGAGCTCGGAGGACGTGTGTCCGAGGGCGGAGGGGACCTGAGAGAGGACGTCACGAAGGCGGCAGGACTTGGTGTTTCCCTCCACGGTGCATCCCCCCTCCACGGCCTGTCCTCGCTCCACAGCCTGTCCCCTCTCCACGGCCTGTCCTTGCTCCATGGCCTGTCCCCCCTCCACAGTCTGTCCTCCCTCCACGGCGTGTCCCCCCTCCACGGCGCGTCCCCTCTCCACGGCCTGTCCTTGCTCCATGGCCTGTCCACGCTCCACAGTCTGTCCTCCCTCCACAGCCTGTCCCCCCTCCACGGCCTGTCCCCCTTCCACGGCGCGTCCCCCCTCCACGGCCTGTCCCCCCTCCATGGCCTGTCCTTGCTCCACGGCCTGTCCCCCCTCCACAGCCTGTCCTCGCTCCACGGCCTATCCTTGCTCCACAGTCTGTCCTCGCTCCACGACCTGTCCCCCCTCCAAGGCCTGTCCCCCCTCCACGGCCTGTCCTCGCTCCACGGCCTGTCCCCCCTCCATAGTCTGTCCTCCCTCCACGGCGCG
>CM052809.1:134418846-134494158 GCA_028533885.1 Nasua narica
ACAGTCTGTCCCCCCTCCACGGCGTGTCCCCCTTCACGGCCTGTCCCCCTCCACGGCCTGTCCTCCCTCATGGCCTGTACCCCCTCCATAGTGCATCCTGTCGTGCTTGGAAGCTCAAGGGCAGCCAGCCAGCTCCTCGCACCCCCTCATTAGGAACAGCCTGGCTCAGATTTAGGAAGGGCGGCTGTGCACGAGGGTGGCACAAGGATTTCGGGTGACACGTGGGACACCCCATGAACAGAAGAGCTACCTGGCGAAGCTGTGAGGACCCCCCCACGACATTAGAGCCCCCACTGACAAGCCCCCGTGGTGCCCATTTGGCCGCGGAGCCACCATCCCGAAGGGCTCCCGGGGCCCCGTGCAAGCCTGCACCCCAACACGCACAGATTAATCAGTAGAGTTTCCTCCATCCCGAGAAAGAATCGCGTGCCGGCCCTCCTCCCTGTGGGGCTCGGAGCGGCGGGGCAGGGGGGCAGCAGGGAGCCTTGCACGGACAGCGGGCAGAGGGCTTTGGTCCTCGACCAGGGGCTGTCCTGCTTTCCCCGATGGGAGGGCGCCGCTCCTTGTCAGACGCCTCAGGAAGTGAATATAAACTCCATTATCATGTGTTACTGAAGGGAGGCCCCTGGAGATCGATGTGTCTGGGCAGCCTCGGAATTAGCTCGATACACCGGTCCCTGCCCCACACACATGGGCACAAGCACATCGCACACGCACACGCACACACGTACGTACCCTGAGATGCGCGCATATCCAGCGTGACAGACTCCGGCTTGTGAGCTCACACGCGTGCATCCAGGCACACCTGCCTTGACGGGCGTTATGTGTGCAGGTCTACACACACGCATTCCACACCCTCGCCACGCGCGTGCACACACACACTCACACACACACACATAGGTGCTTCTCAGAGGGGCTAGTCAGCTTCAGGGCCCATTCCTGTTCCCTCCCCTGCACCCCGGGACTCTGCTCCCCTCCCCTCTGCGCGTGCCCTGCACAGGCGTGCGGCTGTGATAGACACCCGCCGCCTGCCTCCCCACATCCCCGGGCTGCTGTCCTCTCTCCTCCTGAGCCCCAGGCACAGGCTGCTCGGTGCTGGCAGTCTCCCTCAGGAGGCCCGGCGCTCAGATGTCGAGAAGGTGCCTTACAGAGCTCCGAGGGCCGAGTGGGGGAAGGTCCGGTGTCTTCGCTCGGAGTAAAGACAGGCAAGCGTTCCTGTTTTCGATAGGCCGGGAAGCGCTCTTCTCTGGGTCTGTGTTACCCCGCGCCTCTCAGCTGGGGAGATGGGGTGCAACTCCGACCCCCCTGAGCCTCGGCGGACTTGTGAGGCATAGAGCACGGCTCTGCTGGAGGGTTCCAGCCCCCATCCTCCAGAGGCCCGTGTGCTGCTCGGAATGGCCTCGCCGCCTTCTTCGTCTGCTGGCCCCTGTGAGATTCATGCAGCTGTCTAGCTTCCCCCGGCGCACAGGCTGCCCGCTGCCTGACGGGACCGGAGCTGCAACTGCATAAAACACATTATCCCTGTCCCCGAAACAAAGCAAGTCCCAGCCCAGCCCCCACCAGCGCCGAGAGCCAACAGGGCCGGGAATGCTGCGTGGTTTCCCCCGACTCCCTCCTTCTCTTTCACGTTTGAATTCACTGGGAGCTTCTGGGGCATCGGAAAAGTCTGGGACGAGGGCTTAGATCACGTTAACCCGTGTGCTAAAAAGCGGGTTCCCAGGGCTCTGGCCCACGGGGTAACGAGCTGGAGCGCGTGTGTTCACAACTCCCAGACGGTGCCCCGCAGAATGGGTGACTCAGCCTCGCGCCTCCGTGCAGAAAGAGTAGCCTCTTTCCCTCCTCCAGGAGCCGTCTCAGCCGCGGCGTTGGGCTCCCCCGTGGCTAGTTAGGGACCCTGCACAGACTGCATTTCTGAGTGTGGGGGAGAGGACAACATACATGAAATAAAAAAACCCAGGATACTGGATTTTCATTGTTATCGCAAGGATGTGCATGCACAAGAGGCAGAATTAAATTTCCCCATAATCGGAAAGCCAAAGACTGGCAGCCTGGAATAAATATTCAGGAGAAGACCAAGGTCCCTGGGTGGCGCTCACTGGTGCATTTGCATATCTATCTAGGAAGGGATGAGCCTTGTTTCCTGACAAAGCAGGGACCTGCAGCGCATTGCTGGAGAAAAATGTGTCAGGGTTCAGCGCTGGGGAGCCCCAGTGGGTCCCAGAAAGGCCTCGCGTCTCCATGCAAGGCCACGGGCTCTGTAATCCCGGCAGGTGCTGGAGCTCCGGGAGACGTGACTGGTGGGTGGAAAAGTTCCAGATCATCAGTCGTCTTTGAGAAGGCTCGCCGGACCTGAAAATCACCACCCCTAAGACGGTCCTAAATGACCTGTGACTCAGCAACCAGAGAGCCAGGGGAAGGCCCACATGCCTTCACTCAAGGACATGTGAGAGCCAAGGTCAAGCTAGACTCACTGCAAGGTCAGCTCGAGGCAAACTGAGGGAGAAGCAGGAACTGGGCTCGTTCCGCCGCGAGCCCCTGTCCCCAGCCTGGCCAGGCACCCCAACTTCCCACCCCGTGTGTGCACCCTGGTCTGTGGCTCTGGCCAGTGTCCCTTCCTTCCCACCGCTGGGAAGGCACCCCGTTCGCCATGCACGCAACCATCCGCGGCAGCTGAGAAGCAGGGACCCAAGAAGAATGGGAGGCAAGAGGCAGGAGGAAGGAAGGAGCAGGAGACAGGAGGAGAAGCCGCCGCCAGAAGGTGCTGGGGTGTGGCACCACCCTCTGCCCAGGGCCCTCTGTCCTGCCCGCGGGGACAGGGGACAGGGCGCAGGCCTGACTGTGTCTCTGCACCTTTACGCTCAATATTTCAACCGGAAAACAGTCCCCAAGGGTGATGGCTGCAGGGTTGCTGGACACACACACACGGAGTGCAGGATGGATCCGCGAGGGTGTGCAGTCACGGCCCACTGCTCCTCCAGTCCTGGCAGTCCAGAGGGCGGGGCCTTGGGGCGGTCTGTCCCTCTCCCTCTCAGTTCCCTGCCTCTGCACGTCCACCCTCCGTCCCCCGGCCCCTCAGCATCAGCCTGGGGCCACGCCTCGCTCCCTTACACTGTCTCCGTCAGGGGGAGCTGGGACTCGGAGCAGTCATAGCAGAGTCAGGTGTCGGGTTGGTGCAGATGCAGCGGGAAGGAGGACTCCTTCCTCCTTGGTGCGCCGGGCTCCACACTCACCTCTGGCCAGCCTGGGGCTCCCTGCTGCTCCCTGCGGGAAGCATCCAGAGAGAGGTTCCCTGCCTGCCCTCTGCCAGCCCCTTCCCTGCCTCTCTTCCCACCTCTCCCACCCTGCTCCTCCCTGCCTCCCTTTCCTCTTTGCTCCGTCTTTGTTTTATGTAAATTTAATTACTTAGAGCAGTTTTGGGAAAGCATAGAGAGTTCCCCTACAGCCCTCGCCCCTGCCCTCACAGACTCAGCCGAGCCCCAGCCCCCCACCCCAGCGGCAGGTGTGTGACAGTGCATGAAGCCACATTGCACATCCTCACCTCCCACAGCCCACAGTTTGCATGAGCTTCCTGCTCAGAGCGGCACAGCCGAGGGGCTTGGACAAGGTGCACTGACCTGTGTCCATCGTTACGGCGTCACCCAGAGTATTCTCACGGCCCTAAATTCCTCTGTGCTCTACTGGGTATTTACCCCCAAAGATACAAGTGTAGTGAAAAGAAGGGCCATATGCACCCCAATGTTCATAGCAGCAATGTCTGCTGCTATGGGAGAGAAAGGGAGGGAAAACTGAGTGGGAAGAAATCAGAGCGGGACAAACCATGAAAGACTCTTTAACTGTAGGAAACACACTGAGGGCTGCTGGAGGGGAGGTAGTGGGGGATGGGGTGCCCGGGGGAGGGGCATTACCGAGGGCACGTGTTGGAATGAGTACTGGGTGTTAGACGCAACTGATGAATACTGAACTCTACCTCTGAAACTAACGATGTGCTATATGTTGGCTAATTGCATTTAAATTAAATAAAATAAGTAAAATAAAATCCCTTGTACTCCACCTACCATCCCTCCCTCCCCAAGTCTTAGCGACCACTGATCTTTTTTCTCTCTCCATAATTCCTTGTTTTCCAGAATGTCTTGGAGTGGAATCACACGGGATGTGGCCTTTGCAGTTCGGCTCCCTTCCCAGAGTAACAATGTATTTACGGTTCTTCCTTGTCTTTTCTTAGCTTGATGGCTCATTTCTTGTTGGTGCCGAATCTTCCATCGTCTGGATGGACCCCAGCTGACTTCTCCATTCACTTACTGAAGGCCATCTTGGCGACTTCAGAATGACCTCCAACAAACACAGACGTGCTGTTTCACCCCACCGCTGGGTCCCCCTCAGGCCCTCCTCTCTTGCTTCTTCCTGGCCGCTGCACACAGACCTCCCACCCCGTACCCCATCCTCCTCCTCCTTCAGCCTGAAATGACCCTTCTCCTCCCCCACCCGTCAGAGTCCCAGGCAGGCTTCCTTAGTGCGGCCCTCCCTGACCACCTAATGGAAAGTTACCTCTCCATCACGCTTTCTCAGGACCCTCTGATTTTCCTTGGCAGCAGCCCAGTGATCACACAATTTTCTTATGCCTGTTGATTTCCTGTCTGGGTCCCCCTGCACCTGAGCTCCGTGTCGGCAAGGACCTTGTCTGTGTTGGGCATGAGGCACAGGTGCATCCGTGGTCCAGGCACGCGGAAACTGTCCGTAAGTCAGGGTCGAGAGTGGGACCAGGCTGAAAGTGGTCCCAGCCATAGGGGCCAGCAATGGCCAGGGATGGCTTTTCCCATATGGATGCTTGACGAAAAGAATTGGAGAGAGTCCCCCCGGGGCAATGTACACAGGTTATTTTATAGAGAGGGATGGATCTATGTGCGTTTATAAGTACATTTGTACATTTAGCTAATGAAATTCTAATATAAAATGGAGGAAAAAACAAAAATTAAAGGAAGCACCACATTAGATTTGCATGGGAAATATACTCATTTTCCTCTATTGCCATATTCATTGTATCCAAGTATCCAAGATGTATTCTAACTTGAGAGCTATTAAAATATTAAAATACCGCAAGTAAGACAAGACCAACTGTAAGCCTCGGCTCGACGTCAGAGACGTTGTTCCATCTGTCCAGCACAGCCCAGCGTACGCTGAGCCCCCCTCATGACGCCCCTGACCCCGGCAGGTCACAGACCGCACAGGACTCAGTAGAAGATTGTGTTCTGGTTCACGGTCTGAAGCCCTCACTGCAAAGACTTGAGCTTCTGGAAGTAACTCCATCAGCTAGGGGCTCGAATAATCTGGAAAGTTTTTTCTGAGCTGGAGTCTGGTCTGAGAAGACGGAATGGCGGGCTGAGTTACCGCCGTGGCCGGGATCCCCTGCACGTGGCCTGGCCAAGTGGCTTGAGCGTCTCAGAGCATGGCGGCTGGGTTCTGAGACAGATCATTCCAGAAGGAAGAGTCTTAGTTTATGCTGCTGTAATAAAAATACCGCAGACTAGGCAGCCGAGACAGTATTTCTCACGGCTCCAGAGGCTGGAAATTCAAGATCGGTCGTGACAGATCTGGGATCCGTTCCTGGTTTGTAGGTGGCCAACTTCTAGCTGGATTCATGCACGGCGGAGAGTAGAGAGCTGTCTCTTCGTCCCATTACAAGGGTGTTAATGCCACTCCTGAGAGCTCCACCTTCAAACCCCTCATCTCCTCTCATCTCCAAATAATTCCGTGCTGAGAACTTGGGCTTCAAACTGAAGTCTAATTTTCAAACTGAATTTTCAAACTGAAGCCAAAATTCACTGAAGTGAATTTTGAGGGGACACACTCACCCCATAGCAGAAAGCATCCAGAGTGACCGGCCCAGAGAAATCGGCAGAAGCTTCAGGGATGTGTCTGAGATAGCCTTGAAAGTCGTGAGGCATCACTTCTGTCCGCTCTGGTACAAGTGAGTCCCCGAGGCCGGCCTCCTCTGACGACGAGGGCGAGGAAATTAGAGCCGGCTCTTGGGAGGAGTAAGGAGGACGGCAACGTCAAGGCAGAAGAGTGGCCGTGGCAGAAGCCCCCACAGCCATCCCTGGCAAGTTCAAGCCGCCGTGAGCCTACGCCGTGAATAGTGGGTAGCACAGAATGAACTAGATTCAGCCCTCAATAAAGCTTATCTGGAAGGACAGAGAGAGATAAGGGCACACGCTTACACGTGTATTCGCTCATTTAGAGTCATTCTGACACCGAGGGTGTAGACACATTTACCGAGCCCCGGACGTCCCACTGCATGACCCCCTCGGCCCCCCTGCCGGTTTCTCTGGGCTGCGAAGCTGTTTCCGGCCAGCAGCACACCAGCAAAGGGACTGCGTCAGCTCCTGGGGAAGAGTTCGCGTGCGTCAAAGTGTCCCGTTCTGTCCCTAGCTGGGGCCACTCAGCTCTATTCATTCCAGGCGAACGGCCACCTGCAGGCAGAGCCTCGGTCCGCAAGCGTCCCCCCGGCCCCGTCTCATGGTACTGCCCAGCGCCTGTGATGTGGGCAGGAGGTCCCGTGTCACTGCATCAAACGGTGCTCCCAGAGCACATACACTGGAACGAAGCTGGAGACGGGCTGCCCTAAAGCCCCCCAAATGCAACCCTGACTCAGCGGCAGAGCGCCATGGGGCCGGAGGCTAAGGCAACGACAGGGATCCGCCCGTACTGTAAAATGGAAAAGTGGCAACCTGCACTGGTTGTTACCTGGGTCCAGAAACGTATCCCTAGAAAGGCAAACGAGCCCAGAAAGAGTGGCCAGTTTGCAAGCACGGATGAAAGAGAATCTCGGGAGTCCAGAATGTGGGGCCCTTGCAACGCTGGGGGACCCGATCATTTCCAGGGGCTAGTAATCTATGGGGCTTCAAAAAAACCATGAAAGATGAAAAACTAACACCGCCACAGAGTAGCCTCCGTTAGGGGAAGGGGAGTTTATAGGGATGAGACAGCAAAAAAACACAGGTCTGTGCCCTAACCAGACGCCGCCCAGACGAAACCCGCCTTGGGTCTTCTGAGCCCACTTCTCAGCCAGGCCTTGTCCAAGTCCCGCGGGGCCAGCTGAGGGGCAAGCCCCCACCCCGACACCTAACCGGTTCCTGTTAGTGACCTCCCATCCATGGGCTCTCTCCCTCCAGCCGCTGATTTTAAATGCCCAACATCCTTGCCACGAGCCGAGTGGTGTCAGTCCTCCCCTTCTGCAACGGTCCCAGATCTTTGGGACTGGGGACTCAGGGACTGAGTCCAGGACTCAGTTCTTCCCTGGATGCTTAAGTCTGTCGGCTCAGTCATTCTGTAACAGCCTAGAAAGCAATTGTGAGGGGGACGCCTGGGTGGCTCAGTGGGTTAAAGCCTCTGCCTTCAGCTCAGGTCATGATCTCAGGGTCCTGGGATCGAGCCCCGCATCGGGCTCTCTGCTCAGGGGGGAGCCTGCTTCCCCCTCTCTCTCTGCCTCTCTGCCTACTTGTGATCTCTCTCTCTCTGTCAAATAAATAAATAAAATCTTAAAAAAAAAAAGGAAAGCAACTCTGAGTTTATAGAAGTTTATAGAAAGTTTATAGAGTCAGTTTATAGAAAAGTGACCAGCAGTCCATTAGGTTTTGGCGGGAATTACTTAGCCCCGTGAACCCTAAAGCATGTTAATGCTTGAAACTTGGGGTCCGACGTTTCAAAGCTGGGAGTGGGCTGACTCCTCCCTCCCAAATGCTCCTCTCCAAATTTTTTATATCCCCCAAAGTTCACATCTCATTTTCTGGAATTTCAGAGTTAATTTGTTACCACAGCACATATTAACATTACCTGGAAAAATGCATGTTTGTTTCTATATGCACCTTTATATTTATATATGTAATTTGAAAAGAGTTTAAGATATATAAATTGCTTGAGAATTGAGTCTAGAGTGTTACCATGTTATTAAATGGCCCGAGTTACTGTGTGTGTGTGTGCGTGTAAATATGTGTGTATGTGTGATGAGTGCATAGGTGTGTATATGTGTATGCATGTGTGTTTGTGTGTGTGCATGTGTGTATATCCATTTGTGTATATATTTGTGTGTATGTCTGTGTGTGTATATGCGTGTGTGTATGCATGTGTGTGTGCGTGTGTGTGCGTATGTGTGTATGTGTGTGTGTGCGTGTGTGTGTGTGCATGTATGTGCGTGTGTGTGTGTGTTTGGATGTAGGAGGTAGATAGACTATGGATTTAGATTATACTTGGAGCAAATTTCCCCTAGAATCTGACACTACACTCAGAACTATTCAAGTACTATGATCACAAAACAGTGGACACAATGAAAATGAATCATTAAAAGGCACAGACTTATCCCTTAGTGTGTCTTTTCTTCCTTTCCTTTTCTTTTTTTTGAGTCACAAGTGAGTGTTTTATTTATTTTTTTAATTTAATTTAATTTTTTCAGTGTTCTCTGAGAAACAAACCGAGGGTTTGGGAAGGGAGGGGAGGGGGATGGGTGAGGCCCGTGGTGGGTATTGAGGAGGGCACCTTTTGCACAGAGCTCTGGGTGGTGCACAAACAATGAATCCTAGTGTATCTCGTGGTCTTTACAACAGATCTGCAAGTTGGTCTCCACCTGCGAAGTGTACTGCTCACATCCGTCCGGAAGGGGCGCTGTCTCCCTTCCAAACCCAGAGAGTGGAGGCTCCGGTCCTGTTTCCCCTTCTCGTGACTGGTGCGCTCCACAAATAGGCTGTAGCAGCCCCCACATGTCAGGCACGGGGACCGACAGGGAGTCACATCCATCAGGACCGCTTTGCTGCAGAGCTGCCGTCTAGAACGGCAGACCGGCGGGACCCAAAGGCTCATGCGGGGGTCCCAATTCACCGGTGACAAGTGCCTTACGGTGAGGCAGGCGAGGTCAGCGGGGGCCAGAAGCCGCAAAGTGGAAACGAACGGGGACCGTTTGTCACAGTTGCCGGGAAGATCCTGATTATTGTCTTCCCATTTGATCTGGTATTTGTCTCAAATTTTTTGGTTTTATCAAAGTATTGTTATTGCCGGTTGTACCAAAATAAAGCAAAACGGGTCCCGGGGAGCTCTTTGTCCTAGTTCCAGTGACAAGCACACTGCAGTCTAACAGCACGTGGGAGTGATGTGACCTTCCTTTCAAGGGCAGCTTGCAGGGCACCTGCTGATAAAAATGCTGAGACGCTCACAGCCGCAAGCAGCTAAGTCCCTCCTTTCTCAAGTCCTAATGGGAACATTTTTAAAGCTGCTTCTCCTGCCATCTATTGATTTACTAGCCAATTTCGTCACATGCTTGCTGAAGCCTGTAAGAGGCATCCCGTCACTGGGCTACCATCAGCAAGGGTAGCGGTAAATGTGCAAAATCAAAGCTTAGGGTTGCAGGAAATGGAGGCAGAATTGTACGCCCCAGAGCCCTGAAATGGTCCTGCTGCTGCCGCGTCCTCATAGGTTATAAAAATCCACAATTGCTTATTTATTTTATTTGACTTGTTTTCATTAAATACGTTCAGCAGCAATGACTTCACCATGGAAAGTGCATGTTTAGGTGAGAAATTATCCCTTTTTTTCCGGAACATTGGTGATAAATTTGTAACCTGCGTGACTTATCTGCTGATATTTGCCACACACCCTGCCCAGGAAGGACATGGGGACATCACAGCCCGCATCCACATCAAAGACACAAACCCGCAGGGAAAAGATCAGTGACTTTAATGAGATGACTCCGGAAGGTGCCAATTTCACAGAATCAACTGCAGAAGATGAAGTCACTGTCCCCTCCGACTCGCTGACCTTTAAATCAGATGACGGTTTTCTAAATTAACTTTGTCCACTTTCAATTCTAACTTTTCTTGGGCATGGACAGAAAGTGAAGAAATATCTATTAATAGGTTGGCTCCGTATCAGAAAAACTTCGACAACAGTGAAATGACGCAGTTTCGTGTCAGTGTCGTCAGATGCTTCAAATAGAAAGCCAGATAATTACGATAATGCTTAAAAATCTTGGGCAATTCATGGAGTCAGAGATAAGCTTTCAGAAGTTTATCTCAATGAAGGTAAATCATTATCGTTACTGTTCTTGTATATTCAACACGGAACATAGAATTGTTTTGTGTAATGTGAACACAAATTTTGATGGAGCAAAATATTATGGCAAAACCAAAGTTCTTACTGAAATAAAATTCTACGAGTCAGAATTTCACTTCAAATTGATTATGGTGCATCCATAATTCATAACTGCACTCCAGCCAGCTGAGAGATTCAGCCACTTGTCAGAATGGGAGCTTCATTATTAGATGCACAAATGTTTAACATATGCAGAGAAGGCACTAAACCATGTATGTTTTAGTTCAGGATGATGTTAAATGTAAAAAAGTGTGATATAAGAAATGGTACCGGGACAACGAAACATTCAGGGAAATATGGATAAATGTTAGCTTCTACATTATGCTGTATTAAAAAGTCAATTCAAGAGGGCTCACAGATCTGAATGTAAAACTACAGCCATAAAGCTTCGAGCACAAAATGTCAGCTTTTCTCTTCATAATAACTTCAGGACATAAAACACAAACCAAGAAAAGGAAAAGAATTATAAATTTGGGCTTTATCAATACTATAAACTCATGCTTTTCAGAAGACACAGAAAAGTCAAGACTCAGACAGGTAAAAATATTCCCAATAAATATATCTGACAAAAGACAGTATCCAGAGTGTACCTTTTAAAGACCAACAAATCAATGATAAAAACAAACAACCTAATCTTAACCGGAGACAAAAGATTGGAACCCACCACTCACAAAAGAAAAAAACTGCTGGACTGTAAAATCTACTGGTCTATAAAATCATGAAAGAAAACACCAAGGGTATTTTTTTTTCCAGGGATAGGCATGTTCCAATCTGCAGGAGCCCTTCATATCACTAAAAATGACAATAGTTGAAATGAGTGACAATACCAAGTATAATGGTAAATGTGGAGCAAAATACATTACAAAGCGAAATCACTTTGAAAGACAGATTGGCAGTTCCTCATCTAAGTTAAACACACCTTGACCATGCAACTCAGCATGCCCGCTGCAAAACATGGACAAGAGAGAAATAAACGAATACAACCAGAAAATGACTTGCCAAATAATATCCATAGTGGTTTTACTCCTATTAGCCCCAAACTGGAAACCATCCAACATCCACCAACAGGAGATCAGATAAAACATTATGCCAAGAAAAGGAAGCCAGGCATAAAAGCACATATACTATGATTCCGTTTATGTGAAGTTCAGTTGTAGGTGAGCTAATCCACACTGACAGATCTCAGAATGGTGGCGTTCTCTGGGGACTGGAGTGGGGATTCCTCAAAAGCAGTTTGAGGGAACTTTTTGAGATGAGGGAAATAGTCTGTCTGATTGAGATGTTAGCTACGTCGGCATCTATTTGATTGTAAACTTTTATTAAAAACATAAGCTTACAGGGGCGCCTGGCTGGGGCAGTGAGAAGAGTGTGTGACTCCCAATCTTGGGATCATGAGTTCAAGCCCCACGCTTGGGGTAGAGTTTATTTTAAAAATACGTTTTTAAAAAAATACGTTTTATTTTAAAAATACGTTATAATTTGTACCTTGTACTTTATACTTCAATAAGAAAGCAAAAAGAGCATCAACTTAATGCAGGAGGTATGCTTTAAACTGAATGTTTGCATTTCACCCCACCAATTCATATATTGGAACCTCAGCCCCATCGTGATGGTAGGGAGTGGTGGGGCCTTTGGAAAGTGATGAGATCATGGGGGGGAGCCCCCACAATGGGACCGGTGCCCTTATAACAGGGACCCCAGAGAGCTCTTCACCGCTTCTGCCCTGTGAGGACATAGGGAGGAGTCGGCCAGCTGTGAACCAGGAAGCAGGAGCTAACCAGACATAGAATCTTCTGGTGCCTTCTGTCTTACACTCCAGACCTCCAGAAATGGGAACAATAAATGTCTGTTGTGGACGAGCCACTTCATCTATGGTATCCCATTAACAGCTCAAATAGACGAAGATGGGGTCTATTTGTTTTCTCTTGTTCCTGCAATAAATTACCACACATGAAGTGACTTAAGGCAACGCAAATCTGTTTTCTCACAGTGCTGGAGGTCAGAGTCTGAAATGGGTCTCCCTGGGCTAAAAATCAAGTTGCAGTTAGAGGAGAATGCATTTTCTTCCTGCTCTGAGAACTTGTCTGCATTCCTTGGCTCCCAGCCCCTTCTTCTACCTCAAAGCCAGGGATCACCATCAGGGTCTTTCACACACGGCACCACTTCCACTGAGCCTCTGCTGCCTGTCATCCACGTGTAAGGATCTTGCAATGACATCGGGCCCGTCGCAGAATTCAGGCTCCCCTCCCCACATTAAGGTCAGCTGATTAGCAAACCTCATTCCATCTGCACCTGAATCCTATTTGCATATAGCTTAGCATACTCACGAACTCCAGGGATTAGGTTGTGACTATCTTTGGGGGCCCTTCTGCCCACCGTGTGGGAATAGAGGTCAAATAAAGGACACTATTGTTGAGTAGAAGAGGTAGGGGCTGGGAAGGGAGCAGGTGGAGGAAATAGTCTAAATCTTCATCTGGGAGGTGTGGATACAGGTATGGGAATTCATAAAAAATTCATCAAGATCAAGCCGTACATATAAAATGTATGCACTTTAAATATAACATATGTCAATAAAAAGTTTGCAAAAAAACAACTGTGTCTTTGAAGCGCTACTTGTAAATCATCAGTGTCCTGCAAAAAGATCGAGTGAAGTTCTCTGAACAAAAGTGGAAAATTCTAAATCCCAGTACTCAGTAATGTAGGGCAAGAAAACTTAAGCTTTTGAAGTGTTTAACAAATGCAAATGACCTAAAACATTGCTAGGAAAAAAAAAAAAAAGACAGAGAGAAAGAGAGAGAGACAATGAAATCTGGCCAATAAAAAAGAATTAAGTAACTAAAAGATGAGAGATTATATAGTGCTCAAAAGAGAATTTTGAAGTTTTCTCTCTCTGCTTTTCCAAAGGCTCTTTGGTGGAATGCCAATGTTTAACTGCATAAATAGATCTATCTGGCAGCAGAATGGAATATAACAGAGGCTTGCAATTTCTGACATCAGTATTTGGTGCAATTTTAAAAATTCATAAATAGAGGTGACTTATTTAATTAATTTTGTCTTTAAAAATATTTGGGTGTTATATGCAACTAATGAATCATTGAACATTACATCAGAAACTAATGATGTATTATATGTTGGCTCATTGAATTAAAAAAAAATCGGTCAAGGAATAACATTCTGAATGGAGAAAGAACCTCTGCCTTTGTCCTGAAATGTTTGTGTATTGCAAAATAAAATGTGAGAATTCTCTCTTTTGTTGAGTGATTTGCTTTGGGTTCACCACATATATCTGCATCTATAGGAAGAATATTTTCTCAATTAAAAATGCTATGAGCCGATTAAGAACATCAGTGACTTCAAATTTATTAACCATGAAATGCAACTGTGTGGACTATTACAGCTAATTTTCTGAAAATACTATTAAAAAAATAAGATCATATTAAAAATACATTGTGTGGAAAAATACTAGTGAACTAATATTAGCAATAAATATGCTAAATAACTAATACAGTTTGTGAATATACATCCCAAATAATTATTCTGTGAATATTATTTTAATGTTAATATTGTCAATTCGAAGATTAAATTTCCCTTTAGCGTACATGTTATTTTGATGTTTAGATAATTTTCGTTGTTTTTTAATAGAATTATTTTCGAGGCCCACTAATATAATAAAATCAGCTGTTGTTCAGCAACTGGATATTTTAAAAATGACATAAGTTAAATTATTTTTCTTCTCTCTTATACTCTCCAGACTTTCCCAGTTTGGTCAAACTAATACCTGTGAAGGAAGCTGTTGTTTGTCCCTAAGGACAAAGATAAAGGGGTGAAAGGTGCCAAGTGAAAGATACGTGCTCAAATGACCCTTCTGCAAATATCACAAAGGCACCTGTGGGAAACAGATGAGGACCACCGTTCTGCGGGGCGGAGCCCAAGCTTGGAGCTGGTGGGATGCTAGGAACCTCCTCTTGCCGGCAGGCTGGTTCCTGGGAAGCCGGATCTATGATGAACTCACAAGCGGTTTATTAGTGGGTGCTGCTACAATCACAAGCCATGGGAAGCTCTGGGCTGAGGGAGAAACCGGATGCGATGCAGTCCCCGTGGGAGTCCAGCCCCCGGAAGGGGAATCCTGAATGGACATCAGAGTGGCCATCAGCACCAGAAAGGGGTGTGACCTCGGGCAGCTCGGCTCTCTCTGGGGAGGTGTGCCCTGCACCTGAAGGGGGAGTCTTCATTCCAGAAGGTGGCTCCGGGCCCCAGTCATGGCACCCAGCAGGCTTGCCCAGAGCTGCTGCCTCCGGGGGCACAGGCTGTGTGCCCCACTCCGATCTCGGGGCTGGGGCTGGAGGAGAGAAGTTTTCTCATTCATGCACGGGTACCTCTCCTCACCCTGCAGCAGCCCTCTCTCCACTTACGGAGAAAGGAATAGAAGCAATTGATGGCACAGTTCTCCCAGGTGAGGCCATGCTTGCTCGCTCCTAGACCTGGAGGACGCCCAGAAGGAAACCTTCTAACGGGACTAACAGAACCTCAGGTTTGCCCTTGTCCTCACGGACCGAGCAACAGCTCCAGGGGACACGATTAAGAAGACAGAAAAGTGTCCAGCCGGCATGTCTCTGAGCTCCACCTTCCTCAGCCAGGAGCCTTTACAATGACGGGTAGACGGAATGGGGTTGGGGGGACCCCTCCGTCCCTGGTGGGCATTAGCCCAGACCCGGGGCAGGACTGCCAACTGTGATTGGCCGTGGTCACATCAACGATTACTTCGGGTCCTTCATCATTCATCTGCCTCTTGCTCAGTGAAGGGGTTTAGCTGGTTATAATTCAGCAAAATCATTTTCTAATCACATCTGAAGCCAGCAATTTACCAAAATGCCATTTAACATAACGCTCTGCACACACACAAAAAAATGAAAAAAACAAACGATGAATTATCCTCACAAAGGAAAACAACCAAATTCCCAAAATAGCCTTTGCTATAAAAGCTTCTCTCCGCGTTATGGGCTTCATCTGCTGATTCATCCTCCGTTCTCGCCTGTTCTTTCTGAACGTTTTGGTGAGAAAGAAAATGAAAGCTCAATTTTCCAAAGCAAAAAATGGTAATTTGGTAAATATTGTTTTCCAGCACTCTGCATTATAAATCCCATTTATTGAGCAATCAATAAGCAATCAAAAACGTCCACATTTTTAAGAGTTCTGCTCCCAACACTAACAACTCTATTTTTTTTTTTTACTTATAGATCATTTCTTTTTAGGCCAAAATCACCAATCTTTATGAAGGACGATTCTGGATCTGAGTTTTAGGTCAAAAAGAGCAGTCAGGAAAGCATTTGATAGCATCTAAGCTACTTGAATGCGAGGTATTGAGGTTAGCCTCTTTGTTAGCAGCAAAAGTGAGGCTGAGACCACCACCTGACGAGGTGTGAGGGCAGAGACTGAGGGTAAGGAAGTTGAGGAACATGACACATCTGGCCAGGAGCCAAGCACACGGACCATCTGCCCTCCTCCCTAAATGTTCGGTTTTGGCCACATAAACGCACTGACATGGCCTGCAGAGGAAAGCATTCCTGCATGATCCTGCCTGGCCCAGCACAGACAGAGCGAAGGGCCCCGTGCTGTCCTCTTCTGCCCACGACCATGACTCCAGGGGGCTGTCTGACTTCTGGGAACTGGACTGTCAGGGCTGAAGGTTTAAAGTTAGAAGAACCTTCCACACCCTGTGCACAAAACGAATCTGACTCTTGCTGCCACACCAGCCCCAGGGGCAAGCCGCACTGGCAGCCCAGGCAAGCCCCACTGCAGACAGGGTCCCTGGCACACGGGCTGTGAAACAGGCAGGATGAATGACGTAAGGATGTGGAGTTGCAAACGGCCTGCCAAGGAGTTCCCGCGTGGCCTGCAGTGTCTAATCAGGCTCCTCTGAGCCTCACGTGTAGAGCAACCTGCCCCCTGGGGTCCCTGCAGACTAACGGACGTGATTGTTAAGAGGCCCCTGCCAGCTCTTAGCAGCCAGAGATCTCGGTGACTCTCGATGCCTGTCCCTCTTCCTCCTTGGGTATGTAGTTCCTCCCACCACCAGGGAGGCCCTCATCTCCTCGTTTGCTCCCATCTTGAAACACACCCTCAAGACACCCAGGCTCTGTCGCCCCACTCACAGTCCGGGCTCATCTCCCACGGCTCACCCTCCTTCTGTGAGTTCGTGCAAACAAAAGGCAGGTTTTTAGAGCAGCGAGAACACCACAGTTTCCAAATCTCCTCGAGCTCCACCATCGATCAGCCCACGCTGATATCCAACCCACGGGAAAAGTCAAGGATGGTGGAGGCTAACTAACAGGTTCTTTACTCTAAATAAAATCCAGTACATTTAAATTTCAAGATGATAACATCATTAGGATGCCCTTTGTTGTTCTCATTCAACTAAGTGAACCGGAGACGATCACTCTCAGGGAGGCCCTAAACCATCAGGGTGTTTCCTGGGAGCGAAAGTCATCAAGGCTCTTCTATCTGCGTGAATGGAGTATGGGGCACCTTGTATAGACGGCGATTCCCTCTTACCCAGAACCTGAAGTCGGTGTGCGGATTCACGGAGGGGGGCCTGAGAAGCATCCAAAGGCTGTGATGATATTGGGATATGCTAATCTCTCTACCGTCCAGGCTTAGGAAACCCAGATGGGTCCTGGGGGTCCAGAAGGGGCTGCCACCAAGGGAGCACCGGGAGCCAGCTGGTCCTTTCTGCACCCGCCCCAGATTGGTCAGTGCACGGAGGCTTTTGGAGGGAGACATGGCATCCCTGTCAGCATGTGGGGGACGATGGAAAGAAGACTGTGCCCCAAGCCACCGGTCACAGCCGGGGATGCCCCACCCAGTGAGGAGTCCCCTGGGGGCCCTGGAGACCTGTCCAAGGTGCTGCTCCAGGGGGTGAGGACTGGGATGCCCTGAGGCCCCAGGGCCTGGAAAGGAGCTGCCTTGTTTCCAGGGACCCCCACAGGCGGAATGCCCTGTCCGGATCCTCCAGGCTGAAGGGAAGTAAACATTTGCCCTACGTGAGTCAAACACTGTGTGCAGCCGCTAAACTCCTTCTGCCTTGATTCAAAGGTACACGGCCGGGGCAGAGCCCCAGATGCCGTGAACCCCCCAGTAGAAGCAAAAGGAGACGTTGGATGTGTGCGAGGAGACGGTTCAGAGCTGAGACGTGTACTGAGACGCGCTGGAAAGCTCTGCCTGGGACTTGGGCGGCAGGAGGAGGTTTCTCTCTAAAACAGAAAGCTGCCACAAAGGACAGTCGTGGCCCAAGGTTTCAGGCTAACTGACCATCCTGCCTGGAACTAAATGATGAGATAAAGTGGACCGATGGAATCTAAGTCCTCGGGGCCCCCAACGCCCGTCTTATTTCTTGTGCTTCACCACTACGCAGGGGCAAGGCCAAGTCTGCCTGCAGTAGGCAGAGGTGGGTAGGAGACGTGGGAAGACACGGCCTGCCTCTGCTGAGTGGAAGCTTCCAGAAGATGGATCGAGGGGTTTCTTGAAGTGCAAACAACAAGAAACCATCAGATCTACGGAAACTGCACGTTCACCGTCACGCAGGAGCATGGCCTGATCTGCAGTGGAAAGTTCCTGGTGCTCATTAGCGTTTGAGGCTGCCCTTCTAAGGCGAAGAAAGCCTGTGAGCTGTTGCAGCACCCTGAGCGGACAGAAGTGGTGGTGCTGGGAAGTGGGTCACGAACGGCTCAGGGAGCATCTGTGATGGGGTCAGGAAGGGCGGCGTACGTGAGTGCAAAGCGCTCTCGCTTCCACGCGGTCGGGGCTTAGCCAGCGGAGGGACGCTCGCTGCCTGTCGATCACAGCCGCCGAGCTCCCGGAGATTCCAGAGTCTACATTCGTCCTTCCCAGAAAGTCTGCAGGCAAGCCAACAGCACCTCTTTCTTAATGGGAAATGTGCCTGAGCGAAGGGTGCTCCCCTGGAGGCCCAGGGACCGCACTGGCCGCCAGCCGCTGCAGGGAGGCGCCCGGGCTCCGCGGATGCGCTCCCCTCGCGGGGTCTGGGACACGCGGTGCACGTGCTGGTGGCCGCCGGAATGGAGAGGAACGGAGAGCCCGGGCACTGCAGTCCTGGGCCTGCGTCGATGTCAGGGGGGTGTCTGACAGGGTCTGTGGGCCGCTCCCTGCAGCACCTCGAAGAGCAGAACGTGACATGGATCCCACGTGTTCCTTTCAACAGCAGCATCACGGAGGGCACAAGAGCCGTTGGCTGCCGGCAAAGGCGAAGAAAGACACCCCCGGGTCCTTTCTGAACACACTCAGCTCCCCTCTTGTTTAAAACATTGCTGTCCGTACTTGGACCTATAGGACATAATGTCTTCTCAAAAAATAAAACAACAGTTTTAGTTTTGTGACTAACTAACACACAAGTGAAATAAAGTAAATTTAGTTTCTATTGCAAAATGGTACACATGACTGTGTTAAGTTTCACAAAAGCAGAATGAAAGCAGAAGGAAATGATGACAACGTATCGATACAAGACCTCGGAATATTGTTATTTTTCTTTCTAACGTTCCGTGGATTTCTTGTTCTTCTTTTTTTTTACAAACATTAAACTCTATTTTGACTAATGTTTGATAAACTTTATTATTGAACATGAAACAAACCTGTTTTTCACATCATTAAGAAGTCTAGTAAAAAAAAAAAAACTGAAATCACCAGATTAAAATGCATTCATCATCAGTCTACCAAAGAGGTACACACATGTCTTCTGGAACAATGAGCCTCATTGTGCGTGAATGAATCTGGGCAAGTGAGGAATACTTGAGTAATGAGCTCTAGGTGCTTTTACTCCAGCTCTGAGGACGGGCCTGGAGGACACCCTCCATTTTGCAGAGACCCACGGACGCACACGCCTCTGGTCCTTCCGAGCACCAACGGGCACTGGAACGGGGGCCCCGGAGGGGGGGGCGTCGAGCTCGGGGCTCCTCAAAAACTGCTCTTGGCCCTTGCAGGTGCTTGGTCGACGCTGGGCTGGACGCACCGGTTCATCACTTCACGAGAGCAAGCGCACCGCGTGCTTCCGGGTCACATCGGGGACTGCGGCCCCGTTCATCCTCCATCGAGCACCTCAGCCACGGGAACTCGAATAAGAAAACAGACAAAGCCTGTTCTGTGAGTTCTCGGAAGGTTCTTAGAATGCTCCGGGCGTCTGAATTTCCACGGAATCAGCAGCGGTCCGAATACACTCTCCCCTCCGAAGCCCGGCGTCCCTGTCGCGTTGTGTGGTTGGTCACTCGATGCCGTCCCCTACCCTGTGGGGTGGCTCTGAGCCGTGGGTGTCTCTCTTCCACCAAAGGTGCGTTGTGTCCAAATGTTGACTGGTGTGCATAGTGTGGAAAGCGTGGAGGGTCAGAGACTATCCCGACACGCAGATGTGCAACGTGGTACAAGTTTGCATTCCTATCCCAAGTGTGCGAGACAGCAAATCCCCCCCCCCTTTTGCTATACTTAATTCTGCTTTGTCTTTTTTTTTTTTTTTTTTAAATTCTAGCACCAAAACAATCAGCTCTTCACTTGTTATATTTAAAAGAGAGAAAGAGAGACAGGGAGCAAAGTAAATTATAAGAGACTCTTCACTCTAGGGAACAAACAGAGGGCTGCTGGATGGGGCCGGGCGGGGACTGAGGCAGGCGCTTGTTGGGATAAGTACTGGGTGTTATTCGGAAGTGATGAATCACTAAATTCTACTCCTGAGACTAATGTCACACTATGTTAACTAACCAGAATTAAAAAAAAAATTTTTGAAAACCCCTAACTGGGATTGTGTGGCATTGATTCTGTAGAGCAATTGAGGGACCATCTTCACGTTCAACCCTCCCGTGAACATGGCATATGGCATTTCTTTAAGATCTTCCTCATTTTACTCAAGAAAGTTGTATGGGTTTGGACCGCATACATCTTTTGTACTATTTCTTCTATTCTGATGGTTGTGTTCCCTGTGAATGGAATATAGTTATATAGCTCCATTTTATTTTTCATCCAGTTTGTTCAAATCTTTTCATTGGGAGTATTTAGTCCATATACATTCGGAGGAATGACTGATACATTGGGTTTTGGGACCTACCACCTTACTTCTTTTTTAAATTTGAGCAATGTATCTTATGTCTTATTTTCTCTCCTTTATTGTCTACGTTTGGATTAATCAAATACTTTAAACTGTTTTACTTTTTCACCTATTGGATTAGCAATTAAATCTTCTCTTAGTAGTTGCCATAGACACATATTTATCTTTTTGCACGCTCTTCGTTTATTTCTGCATTTCCATACTTACAGTTGTAACATTTTCCTTTTGCTAGAAAAGCTCCTTTAATATTTTTTAGCATGTGGTGCTGATAACAAATTCCCTTAGTCTTTATTTGTCCGGAAATATCTTTACTTCATGTTCATGTTCTCCAACATTTTATTGCGAAAATGCTCAAGCCCACCGCAAACCTGCAATAATTTCACCATAAACATTTACATGCACACCAGCTTCTACCATTAACATTTTACTCGACCTGATTTATCACACATATAAACGTCCATCGATCCGTCTATCACCCTACGTTGTTTTATTACATTTTAGAGGAAATTTTAGATGTCACTACACTTCCTCCAAAATACTTTACTACCGATGTTATTCTGAGAATTTGGTATTTGTTAACGGTTTCTCTCTTTGCATGGAAAATGTCTATACAATGAGATACACAAACTCAGAGGTATAAGCACACCCGTGGAACCCAGCATCCAGCAAGATAAAGATATCGCCCCCAAATTTCCCCATGTCTTTCTCGTCAGTTCTCACGCCAAGCCACAAAAGGTGGGCATGTTTCTGCCTTTTCAGGTCAAATATTCATTTCCTCTTAACCACCACAAATATTGCTAGATGTACTAAATAAGACCTAAGTGAATATAGATACGCCGTATTTGTGGATCAGAAAACTGAACGTTCAGATGTCCATTCTCTCCAAAGTGACCCAGAGAATCAATGTCATTCCAAATACAGTTCCAACAGGCTCGCCATCTAAAAATTGACAAGCTGATTCCATACTGTACATGGGACGAAGAAGGACCTAGGAGGTCCACAACAATCCCATGAAAGAAGTTCAGAGCCAGAGGACGTCACACGACAGCATTTACCATAAAGCTGGAGTAAGCAAGACTGTGTGGACAGAAATGAAGACAGACAGACTGATCTACAGCACGAAATAGAGGACCCCAATTCAGGTCCATACTAAACAGTCACTTAATTTTCAAAAATGTTGCCAAAACAATCCCAAGAAGAAAGAAATTATTTTCAATTAAATGATTCTGAAAAACTACCAAAAAAATGGGGGGCGCCTGGGTGCATCAGTGGGTTAAAGTCTCTGCCTTCCGCTCAGGTCATCATCTCAGGGTCCTGGGATTGAGCCCCGCATCGGGACCTCTGCTCGGCAAGGAGCCTGCTTCCCCCTCTCTCTGTGCCTGTCTCTCTGCCTACTTGTGATCTCTCTCTCTCTGTCTAATAAATAAATAAAATCTTTTAAAAAAATGGCTCCCACTTCCCATGATGCAGAATAGATCTAAACATAAAAGGTAAAATTGGGAGGTTTTAGGGGAACATAGAGAATTATGTTACCACCGTGATAGGTGAATTTTCATAGGTAGGTCATACATAGCAATAACCATAACCTCCTCAAAATACAGTGTTCTGGTGATTAAAAGACATCTTTAAGGAAGAAAATCCACTAGCCACAGAGTGAGAGAAAATATTCTCAAAATCTTCAGCTGGTAGAGACCTTGCATATAATATGTAAAGAACCTCTATCTTCAATAATAATAATAAAAAAGTACAATCCAACATAAGGACAATTTTTTAATAGGCACTTCACAAGAGAAAAACACAAATGATTAACAGGCACCATGCGAAGGTTTCTGTGTTATTCATCCTCCCTCAGTGAAATGCAAATGGAAAAACCACAAACACATAGCACTTGACACCCACTGGAATGACTAAAATAGAGGTGAGTACGCAAACGCTGGGCAGGCTGTGTTCTGGAGGGAATCCTCGGGCATCGTCGCTGGTGATGCAAAATGATACAAACACTTTGGGTGAAGATCTGGCAGTATTCTTTACAAAGCTAAATGTACACTTACTGTGTGATCTCGTAATACCACTTGTCCATGTTTATCCAGAGGAAATGAGAACAGATCTATATTGTCCTTGAGGAGCTGAGTCAACCTGTTTTCCAGAGTGTAGACCTTATTTCGGAGTGCATGTTTCCTGAGACGCACAAGTTTATTATCGACACAACTATGTCGACAAACCTCCCCTTTGCCCAAAGCAGAACACACGTGCATCTAGTAGCCATCCAAACATACAACATTATGTGTGTTGATGAATAAAGAGTGGTGTAGAAATCACTTCAGTGATAAAGAGTCTTAACGGCTTGGTCTTCGCGTACCTGGTCCTCGCAGGCACGGGATGTGCAATGGGGGGATAATCCAGGTGCTTCTCGGAGTCATACGCGAGCTCTGCTTTCACCGTCGGGCAGACCACTGTCAAGCAGCGAGGGAGGCCGCTCAGGGTGAGTTCTGGCGGGGAGGCCCGGCGCAAAGTTGTGCTTCACCAACAGCTGCTACAATGAGCCGAGGCCGCCAGCTTCTCTCTGCCTGGAGTGCGATCTGGTGCTACTCAGATAACGTCTTCTCGGCCGGGGATACGAGGATTGACTCCATAAACACAACTGCTCACGTGCCCCTTCCAGGATTCTCGAGAGTCGAAATCAGACAAGCATCCTGATGGCAGAGGTCGTCGATGCTGACACAAAGGATGGAGTCCTCTGCTCCGGGGTATCGGGCTCATGGCCTCCCTCATTCACTGAGCAAGTGGCACCTTTGAGAAAAGAGCCCACTGTTCGCATCCCCAGACTGAAGTACGATTCGGGACGTTCCTTGAGCCAACAAGATAGCTTTATCCCATTTCGATTATTATTCGTACTATTAATAACCTGAAATGATGAGAGCAGATTTAATCTTTAAGCTTAAAATAAAAAATAACTAGGAGTACAGAAGTTCCTTGAAAGAACATTTTCCCACCTAACGTATTATTAGCAAACACTTCAGCACGCTAATTATTTTCACAGGAACTCGTGGAACACAAGTGAAAATGCCACTGTTAATGTCTTTCTGCGAGAATCCGACGCTGAAGACAGTTTAATTGGCTATTACGTCCCTGAAATAAGATGTAAATTATGCAAAGAGTTACAGTCCTCAAAGTACATGCAAACACGCTTTCAGTGAATCGCTCACAATTAAAAGGTCTGGGAAAAAAAAAAAAAAGGTCCGGGTTCCCTGGTGGGGTCAGATCCTAGCCTCAGACTCTCCCGCGAGGCCGGCGAGTCAAGGTCTGAACCAGCGGCGTCTGGGCCACCAGTGGCTCAGTGCGTCCCAACCATCCCGACAGGGCCGCCCGGCCTGGGTCCGGTCGGAAAACGGACCGGTGTGTTCCCAACCCCAAAGTCCAAGCTCTTCTTTGAGTTTTCATATCTCTTTTTTGACTGCAGTGAAGCTGATTATCAAGCCTCTAGAGGACAATGGATCAGATGGTGAGAACTGAATAAAATTAAGATCATGTCCTTTCTCTTAAGTTACTTTAAGCGGTTTCTATTTCTTACACCAAAGTGTCCCAGACAGAGCTGACACTCAGCGATGTTGGTTTCCTCCCATCTCCAAGAGAGCCACAGGGGAGTGGAGCTGCCACCGTCCCCAGGCTCTCCCAGGGATTCAGCAATGGATCTGGGCGTGAGACCAAACTCTCCTGACCTATTAACCAGGCCCGTTGGTGTATCTCACATTTATTTCCATGTGTAGATAATGAGATAATTTTCATTTAACAGGCTATTAATTATTTTACTCAGCATGAGCATCGAGGAACTATATCACCTAAAAGAACAAATGCGTATGGGGAATTTCAGGACTGACCTTGTAGTTACGAGTTGTGCCTCTAAATATTCAACAGTACGGAGTGAATACTCATCCATTTTTTAATCTCAGATTTTAACATTTTTTTAAAAATTTTTTAATTTAATTAATCTCCAGTTTTTAATCTCTCATGAACCAAGAGGGTCATACTCAGCATTTCAGAAAAAGCGTCATTAAGTGAATAATGAATAGCAACAATACCAATAAAAACAAATACCAGGGGGCGCCTGGGGAGCTCAGTTGAGGTCATGGTCTCAGGGTCCTGGGATTGAGCCCCGCGTAGGGCTCCCTGCTCAGCGGGGACCCTGCTTCTCGCTCTGCCTGCCGCTTCCCCCACCTTCTCTCTCTCTCTCTCTCTCTCTCTCTCTCTGTGTCTCTCATTCACTTTTTGCCCAAGACACACACAGCCCAGCACACACAGCACGTAGTAGCAGAGTTGGGACCTGCACCCACACGACTCAGGTCCGGTAGCCACTCTGATGCCTCACGCAGGTCCCCTCCGCTGGGCTGGTGCCCTCCTGCCACCTGGGACCTCACCCAGGAAGCCACATCCCCCAACCCTGCAGCCACAGCCTACGGCTTACTGATTCGAGTTTCAGAAGACTGTTCCCTGGTGTGATTTCGGATCCAGCCCTCCCCCCGACCCCGGATCCCTCCCGAGACCATAGCCCGCCCAGCATCCTCCCTCCCTGAACTGAACAGCTTTGCCTTTCATGGTTTTGTGTCCTGGGGATCTCGGCTGCCACACTCATGTGCCCCTGAACCTCGGCCTTGAGACTCCACCTCTTGGAGACGCGAACTCGCGTGACTGGTGCTGTGTCTTCCAAGGCAGAACTGTTGCATCTGGAAGACAAGGGGAAGAAGGCGGGAGGTCCCACCACTGCCCAGGGACCCACTTGGAGAATCCGGATTACCCTTCTCAACTAATTTCGGGTCTGTGGCCGGGCTTTACTCAGAGTGAGAGAGACGGGGTGCTACTCCCAGGACACGGGAGAGACCTTCTAAGTGTGCGGCAAGATCTGATCACCGAGGATCCGCATGCTGGCGGCCAGCAGGCACAGGACGGAGCTACCTGCCCCCAGGGGGGATGCCCCTTCACCACCGCGAGGTCCATGCAGCACTAGTATGTGTGGGGCATTCCCACGGCGCTCGCTGCGACCCACGCACAGCGTAAAGAGTAACTAGTGGCCGGGCTCTCGGTCCGGAGGAGGCGGCTCACCACTGCAGGCAGTCCGCGGGCATCAGCCTTGCTAGTGAGGGGAGGATTCCGAGTGGGTGGTAGAGGAGGGAGCATTTTTAGTTCGGGCTCTTGCAACATTGATGGGTACAGGTTATTCTCCAGCCTCCTTCTGGAAGTTCCCCAGACTTGTGACCAGAGAAGCATGAGCAGTGAGGTTAGCGTGGGACACAAGGGGGTTTGAGCCCCACATGGCGCAGACCGTCACAGGCAGTGTGTGCCCCCAGACCCCTCCCCAGGCTGGCACCTGCTCCCCAGCTGTGGCGTGTATTAAGGGCCAGCTCACGTCACTCCCTCCGTGAGGAGTCGTCCCCTGCTGGCCAGAATGGTTCATCCCGGAAGTGACACGAGCCCCTCCCAGGTGCGCCCGGCACCCAGAGCGACTGAGATGAGGAAACAAAATCTGGCCCCCTCCACTTCAGGGGGTTACAATCAGCCCTTGACTTATGCTCCTGAGTGTCCCCACCCCCACCCCGGGACCGGACTGAAGCTGGATTTTGCTTGTAAGCACATGCTTGGTGGGTTTTTCCTGTTCCTATCCTACTTCACTCCCTTCCTTCCAGACTTCCTCTCGATAAATTAGGAGCACCCAAATCCCTGTGTTTGAACTCTGCTTTTGAGGAACTCAACCTAAGTCCCCAGGTGGCAGGTTAATCCACACTTACTTAGCCTCATCCCTGTAAGAAGAAAAACACAGCTCCTGATTTGCAGTTACTTTTTATAATGCACCTTAGAGTTTTACTGGGTCTAATAGGATTGCAAACTATAGCCACACACAGCATACAAGGGTGCAGGACAAAACGATAATTGGAACAATCGAGATGGCCAAATTAAAGTTACCGGCATGATGTAATTGCTTCATAAAAACTTAATATCTGCCTACAGCCAGCACTGATTCATCAATAAATGGCCGCCTAATTACCCAAGAGTCTAAATGGATTGTTTTAATTCGTTCTTGTCATCACTTGCTAAAACTCTGCCCTATTCGAGGTGTGGGATATACTTCTGTCCATCTTCTCAAGAACTGACAAGATTCTTTTCTTCCTTGTCTCCAGGAACTTGTCCTCAAAACTTGAAAAGAAACATTTCCATTATATTTTTGAAAGAATTTCTCTCGCGTCATACATAATTGTGATGACCTGTCAATAATGTACGTCGCTATGCTCATTGGTTAACAACATGACCTCCGCCGGGAGCCTTCCAGTCGTCCAGGACACGAAGTTTTCGTGCGGGGGTGAATCGGTCTCTGCCTGTGCAGGCCAAGACCCAGAGGGCTGTGTCGGGTACCCAGGTCCTTGTCGGTGGGACCGGAGCACGTGACAACACAGAGGTTCCATTTCAGAGGGGATCTGGAAAAGACCTCTGTAGCTTCAAGTCTCCAAGGAAACCCCCCACCCCTGCCCTTCACTGTGTCATGTATGTGCTTTTCAGGTTCAATTCAGTTTGTCATTTTCTTACGATGTGGCAAGAATGCTTCACGTGAGATCCACGGTCTTCAGATTGTGGAGTGAATGACACGTGTGACCACAGGTACAGTGTCCTACAGGAAACCTCTGGAACTGGAAGCCCATGGATTAGAAACGCCCAGCCTCCTCTCCCCAGCCCCTGGCAACCACCATCCCACTCCTTGATTTCACACATCTGACTACTTTCCAGATGTCTTTTAAGTGGAATCCTGTGGGATTATCTTCTCGTAACTGGTAAGTCAAGGTTGTCTCATGGTGCCAAACCTCCTTCTTGGGTTAAGACCGAATGAGCGTTCCATCATGTGCATGGATCACATTCATTTCACCCATTTGTCTACAGATGGCCATTCGTCTACAGATGGCCATTCGGGCTGTGTCCACACCTTGACTTCTGTGAATAATGGGTAATGAGCCCGGGAATGGTCATATCCACTTGGGATCCTGGTAATCTTCTGGAAATAGCCAATTCTTTGGGAAAATAGCCAGTGGAATTACAGGATCATATGCTGGCTCTATTTTTAACTTTTTGAGGAACTTCCATACCGTTCTCTACAGTAGCTGCTCCAGTTTGCAATGCCACCAACAGTGCCCGAGGGCACCAATGTCAAGGGTAATATCACGGTGCCTGGGGTTTGACAGTGGATCATGAGTCAGGGCAGAACCCGCAGCTCTGACCTTAGTCTAAACTTCTCCCGAGGTCAGCATTTGAAGGTGGGGGAAGAAAGCTCAGGGTACATGGCATATGGAATATACAGGGTACATTCAAAATAAAACAAATTCATTTTTTTCCAGCCAAAACCAGCAGCACCATGAAACCAGTCACCCCATGAGACTGTGTGGCATCTGTCCCCTAGCCTGGGGAGAAGGACACACAGTGGTGATGACATCTCTGGTTGAAATCACTGCTGAGTCACTCCAGCCATTTGGTGGATCCCAAGGACCATCGCCAGTATGACCGAAGATTTGTTGACAGTCTAACTTTCGTCCTGTTACAACAGGAGAAAGAAGCTAACCCAAGTATATGGGAACTTTTAATATTTCTCTCTCTTTTCATATTTTGGAACAGTTTAAATGTGCGAGAAAGAGGAAAAAAGACAGCCAACACCCACTTACACATCACTCTTTTAAGACATATTGAAATACTGACAAGTTACCAGAATTATTTCAGATTTTGGTTTTTTAAAAGATTTTTTATTATTTATTTATTTGACACAGAGAGAGAGAGAGATCACAAGTAGGCAGAGAGGCAGGCAGAGAGAGAGGGGGAAGCAGGCTTCCCGCTGAGCAAAGAGCCCAATGTGGGGCTCGATCCCAAGACCCTGAGATCATGACCTGAGCTGAAGGCAGAGGCTTTAACCCACTGAGCCACCCAGGTGCCCCTCAGGTGCTGCCTTTTTTTTTTTTCCATTTTTAAAATTTTATTTAAATGTAGACTATTAGTCAAATGATTGGAAAATCAATGAAAAATAGTGTTTTAGAGTTTTTCTCCTGGTACAGTGGCGCTTGCGCTGTGGGGGGGTGGGGGACAGGGCCTCCCCATGGGGCTAGGATCAGCTCAAGGGGTCCTCTGAGGCCATGTGGGTCGAGGGGTCTCTGGGCCCCGGCACCCGGTGTACGCAGGGAGACCACCAGCCCGCTCCTCAGTCTCGGCTCCCGGGGGCCCAGCTCTGCTTGGGCTCTGAGGAGACGCTGTCCCATATCCTGCCCCGTCATAAATATGTACAAATCCCAGGACAGTCTGGGGCACCAGGCCCGGGCATATGTTATATATGTGGATATATGCATGCCACCAGTTTTTTTTTTTTTTTTAAAGATTTATTTATTTATTTATTTATTTATTTTATTTATTTATTTATTAGGAAAGAGAGAGAGAGTGAGAGAGACCATGAGAAGGGAGAAGGTCAGAGCGAGAAGCGGGCTCCCCATGGAGCTAGGAGCCCGATGTGGGACTCGATCCCGGGACTCCAGGATCATGACCTGAGCCGAAGGCAGTCGCTCAACCAACTGCGCCACCCAGGGGCCCCTGCCACCAGTTTTTTATAAGTGCTCTCTGATCCCATTTTTAAAATTCACTACTTTTCTGAAATTTATGTGTCTCATTCATGACACGTGAGATTTTTATTTTGTATATTCACATATAGGAATAATAGTGGTCTCGTGTGACGTTAAATTTACATGAACAGCAAATTATTCTGAGTGTGTTCTTCTGCAATGTGCATTTTTTCTATTCCAATTGAATAGAAAGTTATTTTTTTCTTTAATTAAAAATTTTGCCTACCCTTCACCCCCTGCCTCAAGCAACTACCAATCTGTTCTCTGTATTTATAAATTTGATTTATTTTTTTCAGATTCTGTGTATAAGGAAATTGTATGGTATTTGTCTTTCTGCGTCCAGCTTTTTTCATTAAGCGTAATGCCCTCGAGATCCATCCACGCTGTTGTAAATGGCAAGATTTCTTTCTTTGTATGGCTAGGTAATGTTTCACTATATATATATTATATATAACATATGTTATATATAATATATATAATTATATAATTATATATAATTATAAATATATATAATTGTATATGTATATATAATATATAATTATAAATTATATATAATTATATATAATATATATAACATATGTTATATATAATATTATACATATAAGGAGAGAGAGCATATTTCTTCACCAACTCAACCACCCATGAGCACTCAGGCTGTTTTCATTCGTGGCTGTTGGAGAGAATGCTGCAATAAATATGGGATGCAGGTATCTTTTTGAGCTAGTTTTGTGTTCAATTTTTTGAGGAAACTCCATATTGTTTTCCACATGTATGTGTGTGTATATATTTGTGTATATACATATGCACATACATTTTAATTTATTTTATATAGATTTATTTTATTTACCATTTTACATTTATGCATTACTGAACTTGGTTTTCTAATGTCTTATTTTGGGTGTTTGAATCTAGGATCTTGGGTGATACTGGGATTTCCTTCCACCTCTATTCTCCCTGTTTCACTTAATAAGGAGGTTACACTAGACGCATAGAAGTTGAGACATTCTTCTGCTCTTCCAGGGTTCGATTGCATGGGGTGGGGGAGGTAGGAGTCATCTAACTCATGAAGGTTTGATAAACCACCAGGAATGTCGTCCATTCACAACACACATTTGAAGGGAGTTTCGAGAATAATCCAGGGCTTAAATAGATGTTTGCTTTCTTTTTGTGTCTTTTGTGGTATCTTTTTTTTTTCCAAAAAATTGTTATTGGTCTAGCAGTTTCTCTTGATAGGCTTATACTTTTTAAGCCTTGTTCTATCTTTATCTATCTCCCTATTTTTATTCTTACTATTAATTTATGTGCATCTTGTCTTGTGTGGCTTTGCCTGAGACTCATCGAGGTTCAAACCTTCTTTGTGAAGCATCAGGTTTTTCAGGTTGTTGTTGACCTTATATATTGTGTATTTCTTTAATTTGTCTTATTTTTTTTAAGATTTTATTTATTTATTTATTTGACACAGAGAGAGAGAGATCACAAGTAGGCAGAGAGGCAGACAGAGAGAGAGGGGGAAGCAGGCAACCGCTGAGCAGACAGCCCGATGCGGGGCTTGATCCCAGGACCCTCAGATCATGACCTGAGCCGAAGGCAGAGGCTTTACCCCACGAGCCACTCAGGTGCCCCAATTTCTTGTCTTATTTTTATCATTTCTTTTATTTAATTTATTCCACTATTTTTCTCTAATGTGATTTCAATATTTAGGTCATTCATCTTCCATCTTTCTTCTTTAATGATGAATAGATTTAAGATAACAAAGTCTCCTATAGGAATTTCCTAAATTAAACACTTTAGTATATAATATTTCCATTATAATGGAAATCCAAATTTCTTAAATTTTATTATGATTTCTTGTCGGACCAATGAAATATATAAAAATGTTTTTAATCATTACCCCTAAAATATGGTTATTTTTATCTGTGTGTTATTTATTGATTTTGAATTTTCTTATTGGTGAGAGTCAGAGAATGTGTTCTCTACACTATCCAAAAGGCTTCAATATTCAGAACATGACAGCATTATTGATAATCACAGTGTTAATCTTCAAAGACCTTGAAAAATACAGAGCAACCACAGAATTTTCTAAAGGCTCAGTGGAACTTTGATAGAAGAGGTCACATCGGCACTTAGACCCTATGGACAGAGCCAGCGGGTGGAAGTCACCTTCAGGAGCACAGGAAGGAGGCCATATTATAGGCAAACCATTTTAAATAATTATTTTCAGTGCTGTCCTTTTAAACCGGCCCAGGGCTGAGAAATTCTGGAATAAAATAACTTCACCGTAATGCAGCTCCAACCAAGATAACATTTATCCCGAAGTTAAAATATTGGAGAATAGGGCTCCCCAGTCTGGACCAGAGTGCAGGCAGCGGGTGTGAGGACAGCTGAGTGTCCTTCTCCGTGTGTCCTTGGATCGTCCCCAGGGAGCTGCTTCAGACGGCCGCAGCCTGGGTCATGTGAGGAGGGCTCTGTACCACCGGTCATTTAAGACCAGACCAGTGCGAGGACCATCCGCGAATACGGGGACTGCTCTTCCCAGGAGCTTTGGGGTCATCGTCTTCCCCTTTTAGCACAAACCAGTGCCCTATGAAGACAAGGAACATTCCCGGATTCTCCCCGCAAACAGACACAAGAGGCAGGACTGGCCTTATCATCAGGGAGGACGGGTGGGGCTCCTCGGAGTCCACGAGCACGGGCATCACCGTGCTGGCACCGCGGCTCCTCCCCGCGCGCCTGGGGCTGTCCCGCCCGCCACGGCAACCCGCTCTATCTGCTGTCCGTCAAATCCTGCTTTGGAAACTAGTTCACGGGACGAGCTTAAAGTCATAAACTTTGGTTGCACCAGGCTGTATCTAAGAGGAGCCATTCTGGAATTGTGTACATTTTATTTTATTTTTTTAAATTTTTTTTCTGTTTTATAATGTTATTTAATGTAGATGTTACAATAATATTAACTGATATTTTTACATTCTTTTACGATTTGGGGCAATATTCACATACATTGTGTCTTGCAATTCTTTTTTTTTTTTTTTAATTTTATTTTTTCAGTGTTCCAAGATTCATTGTTCATGCATCATACCCAGTGCTCCATGCAATATGTGCCCTCCTCACTACCCACCACCAGGCTCGCCCAGCCCCCCACCCCCTCCCCTCCAAAACCCTGTTTGTTGCTCAGAGTCCACAGTCCCTCATGGTTCATCTCTCCCTCCAATTTTCCCCAATTCACCCTTATTTTCCTTCTCTCAATGTCCTCCATGTTTTTCCTTATGCTCCACATAAGAAAGTGAAACCATATGTTTATGTACATTTTAATTGTTAAATTTACATTTTACTTTAATACAAGGTGCTGCCTAAGTGGGCAAACAAGAGACAAGAGGAGGATCAGAGCAGGGGGTCGTGGGGGATAGGGAAGGAAAAAATGAAACAAGATGGGATCGGGAGGGAGACAAACCGTAAGAGACTCTTAATCTCAGGAAACCAACTGAGGGCTACTGGAGGGGAAGGGGGAAGGATAGGGTGGCTGGGTGATGGACACTGGGGAGAGCTGTGAATTGTGTAAGCCTGATGATTCACAGACCTGTACCCTGGGGCAAATAATACATTACATGTTAATTTAAAAAAAAAAAAAAGAGGAAGATCAGAAAGTACTTGAAGGAGCCCGTTCCAGAAAACAACTTTTTCCTGTTGATGACATGAAATCCTCCAGCAAGCCTGCAAGTCATGCAGGGACCCCCACTCTTGCAGGAGGATCGCCGGGCAATTACCCCATGAACCGTCTCCGTAGGAACTTGTTTCTCTGCCTCCAGGAGCCACCTTTCCAGACTGATTCCCCAAATTCAGGGAAGCGCTAGCCAAATCTAACACCCAGGTGAAGAAAACGACACCTCCCAAGGTACCCCTGGTGCTGAGATTCCCTGAAGTAATGTGTTAGAGAGAGAGGCTGTTTTAATGGGACTTCCCTTCACGTCCTTGCCCCCTGCCCCCTCCCGGCCTCTGCTCTCTCCATGGGCCTTGCTCACAGCACCCCACTCGCCCAGCTCTCTAATCTCTGCCACCCCCCCCCCCAGGATGTCCACCTCCGCTGAGACAAACCAGCACCTTCTTGGTGTCTCCAGGCACCCCAGAAGCTAGGTCCACCTGGAAACTCAGAATGCAACCCTAATATAACGGCCTTTGCAAAGGTAACTGAGGGAAGGATTTCGAGATGAGCTCATCCTGAATGAAGGTGGGCACTATGCCAGGTGTCCTCACAAAAGACAGAAAAGGAGAAGATGCAGAGACGTAAAGGCCACGTGACAGTGACGTGACAGCATCTGGTTTGCAAGCCATCACCAGAAGCTGGGGACAGTCTCCCGCACAGCCCTCCGAGGGACCTGCCCTGCCAACACCAGGGTCTTGGGAGCACTGACAATATATTTCCATTGCTTCAAACGACCCGTGTGCGGTCCTTTGTGAAGGCGGCAATGGGACTCCTTGCACCGTGCTTCCCCCTAAGGCACCCCCGGCCCCCTGATTACATATGACTCCTTCACTTAGCACCTGTGCCTTCTTCACGGTCGTCTCCCTAGAGCTGATGCACGGTGCGTCCTGGGAGCTCAGGGGATGCCCATGAATGACCCCCTTCAGTGGCCTAGGCTTTGTCGCATTAAACCACCCTCTGCTCTAACCTGCAGACCACAGGAGCGGCCCTTCCCGCTTATGGCAATCTAATATCTTGCAGCAAGTTCAGCGCCCACCCTGTCCCTCTCAACAACTCAGAACTGTCACTGCTCTCCCCATCTCACGGATGGGGAAACAGAAGCACTGAGGTCAGATACCCTCGTCCAAGTCTTCTAGTGCTGCGCCAGTGCTGGGCTCGAGTCACACGAGCTCCTTTCCGGACCACGTGGCTCCCAGTGCTGGCTAGAACTGATGGTGGGACTCATGTGTTGGGGCCCCGGCACTCAAAGCACTTACACCCACTACTTTGTCTTACATGGGCTTGGCGGCAGGGGCCACGACAGGAGAAGGGTGGATGCAAGGTCTGTGCCCTGCGCCAGCAGAAGCCAAGGAGGGATGATGAAAACAGGAGCGATACTGCCCCCTCTTGTTACCACAAATGGTAAGAGGTCTGCCCTTTGTACAAGCACCCCTGGGCACATCTTCTCTCAGTCCTTTCACACCAGGGAGCTGTTGTTGGCCTTCCTGTCTGGGTCTTTCTGTTGGAACCTGCGCCCCTTGGAAGTTTTTATTTTATTTTTTTCATTATTGTGAATGTGTCAGATTCCTTCTTATGTGTAGAAATCTCAAGATGACTAATGGAATCCATGGCAGTGAAATCAATGTCTTATGCATTATTTGCACATCGTTTCTAGAGAGGCAGGCATTAAGACAAAGCATTAGCCAATATTCTTTATGAGATGATCACCAAGCAGTGGGAAAGTGTATTTTAATTTTCCTTCTTGAAGGGTTTCCAGCTGGATGTCAAGCATGTGTGCCTCCACCTCTGGGTCGGTTTGCTCTTGAAGCCCCACTTACACGAGGCTCGCTCTCTGTCTCCATTGGGTGCACTGTGCCTCGATGGTACCATTTCCATGACCGTGCTGTTTGCCTATCCCAGGCTCCCAGCCATGGCTCCAGAGGCAACAGTCAGGGTTCTCCAGATGAGAGGAAAGAAGCCATGGTGAATAATCCTTTTAATGTACTTTTGGATTGTATTAGCTAGGATCTTGTTGAATATTTTTGCATCCAAATTCATCAGGTATATGGTCTGTAATTCTCCTTTTTGATGGGGTCTTTGCCTGGTTTAGGGAATCAAGGCAATGCTGACCTCATAGAACAAATTTGCAAGTTTTCCTTCTGTTTCCATTTTTTGAAACAGCTTCGGGAGAATAGTTGTTATTTCGTCTTTAAATGTTTGACAGAATTCCCCTGGGAAGCCATCTGTCCCTGGACTCTTGTTTTTTGGGAGGTTTTTGATTACTGCTTCAATCTCGTTACTAGATAATGATCTATTCAGATTGTCTATTTCTGCCTATTTGGGTGGTCTATTTCCATCCCAGTGGAATCTTGGGTCCTCTCAAAATTCATGTGTTGAATTCAAATCCTCAGTGCGGTGGCATATGGAAATGGGACCTCTGGGAGGTGATCAGATCAAGGCCATAGAGTCCTCGAAAATGGGATCAGTCTTCTTACCGGAAGAGGACAGAGACTAGGTAGCGCTCTTTCTGCCCTTTGAGGAAGGACATAGCGAGGAGGCACCAACCCCACCCTTGAAGAGAGATCTTCCAGAACCTGACCATGCTAGTACCCTGTTCTCCGACTTCCAGCTTCCAGAAACGTGAGAAATAAGTTCCTGTTGTGTATAAGCCACCCTGCCTATGGTGCTTTACCATATCAGCCCAAGCTAAGACCATAATCAAATCATCAAGCAACTCACAAGGCGATGACCCACTGGGATCATCTGAGTCTTATAAAACACTGTTTCTCTGACTTCATGGGTCTGGGGTATAGCCTGAGCATTGGGATTTTTAAGAGGTCCCCAGGTGATTTTAAAATGCAGACAAGAGCGTGCCTTGTGGCCTTGAGGATTTTCTTCTTTTCCTTGGGTCTTGGGTCCTCTCTACTCTAAGACTCTACTATTTTCTGATTATTTTTTCCCTTAGAGTGTTGGTCATCCTAAGAGGAAAAAAAAAAAAAGTTACCCTATATAGTTTAAGACATGTTTTGCTTTTTAATTTTAGTTCAAAAAAGCCTTGGAAAAAAATGGACAGTGAAGTAATCCCTTTTGGCTAGCTTTATTGAGATATAATTGATATACGGCATTGGGGACGATTAAGGTGCACAGTGTGTTGATCTGATACACTTACCTATTGCAAAATGGTCACCCTCACGAGCTACAGTTCCATCACCTCCCATAATTACCATTTCTTTTTTGACGTGAAAATCTATTTCTTTCTGAACTTCTCTGGCTAAAAAGAAAACGAAATCCTTGGTGAGATTAAACTCCAAGCAAATAGAAGTTGCATTTTTATTGCAACGGTAGCACTGAATTGACAGTTTAGGATTAATGATGTGGAGGGGCAAGAGAAGAATTTCTTGCATCTTGAGGTAGCTACTGTCAATAATGCCTAGGACTTGTAACATTAAACGAGCACGTAGAGCTTTCTTTACATGGGGAAAAAGCCTCCATTGGACAGTGACAATAAGACAGCAAGTGACAAGTGGAGGAGAGAGTTAAAGAACATATCTTTATTGTTACGTAATGGATACGTGTCTCTCTGTGGGCCATCTCATTTATCCGCACAAACAGCATCAAGATAAGGGTACTGGAATCGCTCCCAACTGGCAGATGAGAAAACAGAGAGCTTGAGAGCTTAAGTAACTTGCCCAGGGTGATACAGCCAGGAAGGGACAGAACTAAGACTAACACTCCCAAACGATTGGCTTTGGACAACTGTGATCTCCCATCTGCCTGTGATTTCCCATCAGCAAGGAGAGAGCTGGACAGAAGTCCCTGTGCCCAATATGCCACCCAGCTGGCATCACCCAGTTCCACCTGCTAGCCAGGGCCATGACCAGGAGGAAACATACCAAAACGGATTTCAGGGACAAGTGAAGGGCAAAGTCCACAGGGAGAGAAGCCAGCTGTGTTCACAGGACCTACTTGTCTCCCTACCAGGTAAATATGGCTTCTTTACAGTCTATCCCTTGCTCTTAGCAGGATGAGAACTTCATAGAGAAAGACTTATCCCAGTCACACTTAGCTGTCCCTGCCTTGCAGGCTGGTGAGAGCTGACTTTACACAGATGGCTCTGCCTGCCTCCTCTCAGCATCGCTCCGTGCTCAGTACTGAAAGTCTGAGAGGTAGCCAATGGCCATCGTGTACCACCTGGACATCCCCTGGCTCATCTTGAAACCCAGCCATCTGCACGGCCCCTCATGCATCCAAAGGCACTCTGCAATGAGCGTGGGGATGGAACATGGTGGCCTGCCTCCTATCTTGCCCTGAATGAAGCAGCCACTCAGCCACTGCGTCTCGAGAGATGAGGTGAAATATGTCACACTGGATAATGTCACTTGTGATAGAAGGTGTTGCTTCTCAGCATATGGCTGGCAAGCACAACCCAAGGAACTTTAGAGGACACAGCAAGCTGCCTGTAGACACTGTCTGGGTCTGTGCACAGCAACCACATTAGAAGGATGCAAGGAGTACACGATGAAAATATAATGAATGTAGGCACAGCCTGGTGACCTATTTATCCCTTGTGGTGGCAATTCGGAAGAGCAGATGGGAAATTTCCATATAACTAGTAAACTCTACCCATGTTAGGGAACCTCATTTGGACTTGGAACCCAGGATGTCTCTGAGAAACCAGTAGGAGATGAAGCAAAAAGTTGGGAAGAGCCCAGAGCATGAAACCCTATGTGCACATGGTATCTCACTTGCTCACTCCCCCATCTTCTCTTCTGTTTGTGCATGAATGCTTTCTGTGATCCGACCATCACATTTGTCATGGACGTTGTCTCCAGTTCCTCCTTCTCTCAGACCTGAATATCTTAGGTCAAGTAAAGCAGACTCCTTGCTCCTTACTTTAGTGCAGAGCCCAACGCAGGACCCAATCCCACGACCCTGAGATCTTGACCCAAACCAAAACCAAGAGTTGGACATTCAACCGAGCCACCCAGGTGTCCCAACTACTCAATTGTTCTTGTTCCCAGTCCTGTTGTGGGGAGTAAAGATCATCATGGATTTTGTCGGCCATTATTGTGATATGTCCTTCCAGCTCTCTCATACATAGGAATGGTATGAAAGTATTGCTATACAGAATGGAAACAGGACGGGCTTTCAGTGAATCATGCCTCCGCTGCTCGTGCTCTCGTCCAGACTGTAGTTAACCACTCTGCACAGACATAAGCACTGAGTGAGTACCTCAGATAAACCCAACAGAAGAAGCCAACAGAACCCGAACTGTGCCAAAGGTCGCGGTGGGGGGTGGTTACTGGATCTGGTAGGGTACAGAGCTGTCTCAGGACAGATGTGATTTCCATACAGAGAAAGAGAGAGACCAAGTCCCATTATATCTCACTCATTCACTCATTCATCTCTTGACTGAAACTATATTCTAAAAGGGCATCATTTGCTCCCGTGGGCTCACATGAGCAGAAGATCACATCCCATATCTAGCAACTATCCTTTTAAAAAAATTGATTTATTTATTAGAGAGGGAGAGAGAGAGAGAGATATCACAAGCAGAGGGGAGAGGCAGAGGGAGAAACAGGCTCCTTGCTGAGCAAGGAGTCCAACACAGGACTCCATCCCAGGACCCCAGGATCATGACCTGAGCTGAAGGCTGCTGCTTAACCAACTGAGCCACCCAGGTGCCCTAGTAACTATCCTTTTTATAGTCTAAGTGTAAAGCTTTGTCCAAGGATAGCACAGGTGGGAAAACTAGCTCTGAGAACTTTATCAGAGCTCAGTTTTCCCAAATCGGTAATGAATTTTAATCAATCTCTTTAATTAGGAAATTAGTAGAGTTTTGGGAATCTTCCCAAGGTACGTTAAAAAAAAAGAAGAAGAAAACTTGGTATCTCACCCCTTCAAGGTCACAAAGCTCAACCTTCGGGAAACACAGAACCATCAGAACCGCAACAAAAGACATGCTAATTTCCAGAAACAGCTGATAGGTGGAGACCAGGGCAGCAAGTAGGACAACTCCTCACCTCCCATTCTCTTCCCTCAATATGGCACCACTTGACTTTGAGTCTTCTCACCTACCATCCACGGGACCGCACTGAGAATGTTGCTGTAGTTCTCAGTCTTTCCTGCGACCAGCCCACTGGCCTGTCCCCAGTCTCCATCCCCCAGCTTTAACACTTTCAGCAATGCTGCCTCTAGCAATTCTCTTCCACCCCCTGGGTCCTTCTGCCGCTGTTGTGACGGGAACCCTAATGTCTGTTCTTTCCTTACTCTTCTCCTTCACTTTCCATTGTTCAAATCTGAAGGTCCTACCATGATCTTGCTCATCATTAGTCTTCTCCCCCACTTTTCTACTGCCCATTCTGCCTATGTTGCACAAGCATGTCTAATTCAATAAGCTGGATGTTGAACTTGGCATTTCCCAATTTACTGTACTCCAAATAGTCCTATTTTCTACTCCTTTCCAGTTTCACAGTTGAAATAATTTCCTTAAAAAATTCTCTTTCATATTTTAACCAGTTGATTTTTGGATCTCTTCTTCTAAAGTCTCTTCTGTCTGCGTTTTGTTTCCATTTGTACTGCCATGTTCATTACTCATGCACGGACTTCTGCAATTACATTCTGTTTGTATCCTTTCTCCTCCAGCTCACTTTTCATACTACTGCAGAACTAATCATTATAAAACCCTGCTTTGAGCAAGTCATCCTCCGCTGAACAACCATGAGCGACTGCTCTTTGCCTGTCAGATAATGTGTAATTCCTTACCATGAACTCACAAGATATTACACAAGAACTCACCTAGGACTCTCCCATTATATTATTTTCTCTTCATTATTCCTTCATTTATTCCTCTAGTGCCTACTGTGTCTCAGGCATAGGGCCACGTACTGGCCATTTACTATTTCACTGAATTATCACAACCACCTTCCAATTTTGGTGCTAATGTTCCATTTTGTAGATGAGGGTATGCGAATGGCAAAGCCAGGGGGCTGCTGCAGTCACATGCATTGTACCCTATGGGTGTGGTCTTAACCACAACACACGTCGTCATCCATGCCATCAAGAGCTTTGTCCTGATGACCAAACATATGGCTCTACGGATGTGGCTAAACAAGACTTTTAATGCATTTAATATATTCAGATTAGCTGCAGACTTCCACTCCAGTTCACATTGTCTTTGCAAAGATGCTCAGAGCTATAGCTTCGATCTGCTCATTAAATTAAATGTCAAAATTTTCTTCTTTTAAATGCTAATTAAGTCCCCACAAGTCCCCCAGTTCTATAATTAAAGGGACTATCTGCTAGCAGATAATAATGAAAACTGTAGCCACAGAGTCCCCAAAGAGGCCTGGATGGGAAATAAACCTGAGAAGGTCTAGTAAAAGATGGGAAGGAAGAATCCGAAGAGTCCATGCTCTGGAAACCAAGAATGAGATGATCGTATCAAGAAGGGGACAGTGACTTCTCAAACGCGACCCAGAGGCTGAAGCCAGTGGTTGCTGAGAGGAAGCCCACAGCTGCCGTTTCTCTTCTGCCAGACCCAGCCCCCAGAGAATTTGAAACGTTTATTGTGTCTATAAAGAGAATATATAGAAACAACATATATGAAAAAAATATATGAGAACAATAAACAAATATAAAAATTTGAACTAAGGGTATTCTTTTCTAGTTGTGAGAGGCTAGAAAAATATGCATCCACTATTCCTGTGTCAAGAAATTCCTTCGACCAGAGCAGGGCCTCTTATCCAGCAACGGGGACCCGTCGAGTGACAATAAAACAAGCAAGCAAACAAACAAATGAACACAGAAACAGGTGAGTGCTTTGGGATTTTACACCTGTTAGTTCCTTCCCCGCGGAGTAAAATCCACTGGAGGATCCCAAACTATTTTACAAAACGTTTTGTAAGATAATTCTTACGAACTCTTTGATTCTCTTGTTTTTGCCAAGAGGTTGCATCTCATTCGTGTGACCACAAATTAAGGATGTGATTATTTAGCGTGAGTGGGAAGGAGGGAACATCTATTTTTACTTTACTGTCTTCATTTAAGAGCTCCAGCTAATGAGGTTTAAACCAACAGGGAGACTGATTTTGCTCGATTTCTGTCTGCAGCCCTATTTCTTAATCTCCTACCTGCTGCCATCCCCGTCCGCCATAGTAAGGCTGTCTATCCTCTGTGGTCAGCTCACGGAACAACCATTAGTATCTCCAAACTTTAGGTGCCATTCAGATGTTGTTTTGGTCTTGTTTTTAATTAAAGAAATAGCCTTGAACACCTTGAACACTGTGGACTGAATTTCATTTTAAGAAAAAAAAATGTGAAGAGGGTACTTCATCAGTATTTTATGTATAATTTTATGAATAATTTTAAAGGTGATGTTAAGCATCTTCCTTTCCACTGTTCGTATCTTTCTGCAGCCACGAAGGAGCCGCGGTCAGAGGGCCAAGGGTATCCTGTCCGTGGATCAGGCAGGATCATGATGCTTCCCTCCCACACTGCCTGCCTTTGTCCCCCAGGGGCACCACGCTGCTGTCTGGGACTGCGGGGCTGACGGAAGCCTCCAGGCCACTGAGTCTGGTGACCCGGGGGACCCTACGACGGGACATGAACACACGTGCAACAGGCGCGGAACTGAGGGACCCACTCCTATCCCGGCCTCACACTGGCCGACCTGCTCCTCCTCCCGCCTTCGCTCTGGTGACACCACCGGCCACAAATAACCATGGGGCTACTTGCATATCAATATGGGAACAGAATTCTCTCGCAATGACGTTCCCATCCTAAACTGCTGATTTTGGAATCGGATGTCGACTTAATTTTAATATTATGTCTTAAAGAATTCTTTCTAATGGCAAAATCAATATGTATTTTTACCATAAAAAATTGGGAAACTACAGCAACCAGGAAGACGAAATTCAAAATCACTTTTATTTCTTGTATCTAAAGAGAACCACTGCTAACAGCCTATTGGTGTATCTCCTAGCCTGTATATAGCGTATACGCATGTGCGCACTATACATATGTACATGTAGATACATGGAGATGTACACATATAATTCACAATATGTAATAATACATACTCAGCATACGTGCGTGTATGTACCTAATACATGCATATAATGTATAACATATGCAATAAGACATGTATGTGCTACAAATGTACATGCGGAACTAATAAAACGATAAATGTTATTGAAACTCTTTATATATGTATATAATATATTTCTAGTATATATCTATAGATGAATATTTATGATTCCATTTTATCGCATACCTTTGTGCACACCTATACATTTGTCTGAAAGTAGAATCATGTGTTACCTACCAAACTAAGGTAACCTCTTTCCACGGAGACTGCGGGCACGCTGTCATTCCACAAAGGCCCTGCGTCCCTTTGACGACGTCATCCTGCTTTGCTGGGCCCACCTCCCTCCGAGCGATCTTATCATAGTGATACTAACATCGGGCTTCGGTGGGCAGCCCTTGTTCTCAGCAATTCACAGGCATCCGCTCATTTCAAGCTCAAAGCGGCACCACACAGTCGTTAGTGGGAAACCAAGGCACAAGGTGCCCAAAGGTACATGGACAAGATGGGTTATGTGGATGAGATGCTGTGCTTTAGTCTGACGTGTATACTGGTCTTCTTCTCCGGTTCCCGGCACAGAGCTCCTAAAAGCCCTGTCGTTTCAAGGATGCTAGGAGCATCTTCTGTTCTAATGCGGTCACCCTTGGAGGTCCCCAGCTAGTTTCTGGGTGGAGACGGGTCATCAAAAAGACCAAACGTGAACTTTCGGGAACTTTTGGGAACTTTCGGCCCGCCCACCTATTTCAGGGAAGGGAGAGGGGCTGCATATTGGGTTAATAATCACGCATGCCTACGAGATGAAATCTCCTTTCCAAACATCCCTGAATGCCAGGCTTCTGAGAGCCCCTGGGTTGGGGAGCAGAACCCCATGCCTGGAGGGTACCGTGCCGCGGGTCCACGGGGACAGACCCTCGTGAACCCCGCCCTGCATAGCTCTTCATCCAGCTGTTCATTTGTATCCTCGATGACATCCTTTATAATAAATCCATAAAAATAAAGCGTTTCCCTGAGTTCTGGGAGCCTTCGTGGCAAATTGTCCGGCCCGAGGCAAGGGGTGTGGGAGCCTCTACTTTATAGCCAGTCGGTCAGAGCCCAGGCGATAAACTGAGACCTACAGTCGGGGTCTAAAGTGGGGGCAGTGTCAGTCTCTAAGACCGAGCCCTTAACCTGTGGGGCTGGGCTGACGCTGAGCAGTTCGTGCCGGAACTGAATGAAATTATAGGTTCTCATCCACAGAGCATTGCAGAATTTCCTGGTGTGGAAAACCTGCCCATTCGGTAAGTTTTCCTATCAAAAATCATAAAACCATAGCTGTCTCCAATTTTATTACCAAAAATGATATAATGATTATCTTCTTTCTCTAGGATAACACTTTTATAAGCACGACTGCTGAGCTCAAGTATTTGTTTATTTTAAAGACTTGCCGTGTGCCTCTTCCTAAATTGGGTCTCATCCTGTTTCTTCATTTGTGGGCTGGTGAGGGAGATATAGTTATTTCCTCTTTTACCCATCTCATTACGCACCGCAGTGAACCCTTCTCCAAACAGGAGCTCCCTCCCAGAGATGCGAGGCCCTTTCTCTTCCTGGGTTTCTGGGTGGGCCAAGCTGATTCGGCGTCGCTGCTGATAGACAGCACGGGGTGTGTTTATGGAGCTGGACCTTTACTGGCATCACGTGCAAAGGCACCGGTCTGGAAACCCTGCCAGCGTGTTGGAAGGGCCTGCCATCCAGGTCCATCAACGGCCTTATTGGGAGAGAGCCCCTTGCCTTCAGTGACTATAGAGGGCAGCTATGACTACAGATCGATATGTGAATGGACACGAAGTCTATTTTCATTCAAGCTCCGGCATGGAGGCAGCCTTTCAATTTATGGTCCTGCTCAGCAATCCTTTTCTCTCATTCCTCATTTGCTAGAAGCTTCCAAGTACAATGTGCTCGGCACTGAGTTCAATCAATGCCCACATTAACATCCTTTCAGAGGCAACAGCCCATCAGAGTTCTCACTCCCCGTGACCTTGCTCTGCACACGGCTGGGCATGTGCTCAGCGCCGTCCTTATGACTCTCCCTGCCCGCGTGCGTCGGGCACCATCGCCCAGATAACGTCCAGGTTAATTAACCTTTAGGTGAAAAAAATGCCAAGGATCCCTGCGATACTCACTTCCTTCTTGCTCATTACATTCAGCCCGAAAAGCAGCAAGGAGCTGCAATAAATGCATTAATTAGGAAAATGATTAAATGCAGTTGCCTTTATTACCTTGGTAGTTAATCTTCTCTGCAAGGTGCCTGAAAAGTCACCCTCATCAGGGGGGACTCCATGCGGGGGAGAGGCCACAGTGAGGAGCCCTGGATCCTTCACTCTCTCACTAGGAGATGAACTCGAGACCTACCAGTTCCACAAAAGCCCAGCCCACCACCCAAAGAGAGCGTGGTCACCTGCTCTTCTCCCAAGCCGCCTTGCGGCAAATGTCTTAGAAGAAGGCGTGGACATCCATCCGCTTTGTCACCGGCAGAAAGCACAAACCACGTCACCTGCAGGAGGGAACGCTCTCGGGGGGTCTCACATCTCAGGATGCTTGATACAGACTTCCACGTGTGGCTTGAATGGAAATTAATATTAACAATTGGTAAGGTAGAGCAACATTTCCAAAGAGAGACAGTGGTCAGTTGGCAGATCTCCTTATCAAGACAATGCGGTCAAAGCTAAATAGCCCTTCCGGGATGACAGGGAAGAGCGTGCCCTCTGATTGTGCTGGAACCTGACCTTCTTTGCTCAACCAGGAACACTCACCGGGGTCGAGTTAAATTGCATCCAGCGGACAGACCGCCCAGGGTACCACTGTCTCTCTCTGCTTTGGATGACCTTAGTGCGCCTAGCGGGATGCTCTTCCTCCCCGTGTTCCCTTTCAAAACCCAAGCTTGGCACCGCCACCCTTCCCGACACCGCCCCACTCCCCCCTCCCCATGCAGACATGGTTGCCCTTCCCACCTACCGCCTGCCGACCTTCCTGTAAATCACACTTTTTCACTCTTCCCAGGACCCTGATGCCCACCCTTGGGGGACTCTTCTCTTTCCCCCGGGGCCAGTTCTGCAGCAGCAAGAGACCCTCAGGCCTGGGGTCCCTGAATTCCACTTGGAGGGCGAGCGCAGATTGAAGCGGCAGGAGACACGACACAGCAAGCGTGTGGGAGGAGAAGGGGCGAAGCTGGCGGGGCTCCCCCAACAGGGAGATGTCCCCAGGCGGCCCTGTGCCGGGGCTCCTGCTTCTGCTCCTGTGCTCCAGCCCGGCCGTGGCCCCGAGCTGGAACGGGGACAGGCTGCTGCTGGTGTCCTTCACGTTCCAGGGCCCTAAAGCTCCCTGCTGGGACTTCTTTGCAGGAAATATTTCCCCTGGGACTCACCACAGAGGGAACGTCCCAGGCACCCCCTCACTTGGCGCTAGGCCAACAGAACGATTTGCAGAGTGTTGTTTTTTTGATGCTTAGACACATTCCCCAGGCACGCCCGCAGACGCTGAGCGCTGGTGTGGCCGCCAGCAGGCACTGGCCAAGAGCCCCACTGGACTACGGGGCCATGATGCACTCAGCTCAGGGAAAGGGACGCTGACCGTTTGCCCCCACGCCAGAGCACGGGAGTCACCCCTTTCCGTCTCCCCGCCCCCAGGGCATCTCCCCGACCTCGGCGGGGAGAGCAGTGTGGGCTGCGAGGCACGGAAGCAAGCTCTTCATCATTCATCCGAGCCCACGTCACGGCACCGCGGCTCTGAGGTTCCCACATTGAGCTGACCTTGACGCTGTGCCGTCTGTGCCCCAATCAGCCGCTGGTGTCGCTGCGCCTTCCACGTTAGGGGGTCCGTCTGCCGAAGACTCGCCTGAAGCAAGCGTTACTTCTTCCTGGAATTCACACCTATGTATTCTTGACATTCTAATGACTCCTAAATATGCATAATCATTTTCAAGAAAGACGTTCCACACTTTATAATCACTTGCATAAAACCGACCAATTTGGAGAGCTCGCCCCTGAAAAGGGGGCACAAGTGAGCTGTAAATTTAATTTGCTTTCACATCTGCTGTCATTACCCGGGAGCCTCCTGGGCTCATATGACTGTCCAGGACTCATATGTTCTGACGCCTCGTTTTTGTTGTGACTGTTTTTAATTATAAGCGCTTCCACCAGAATGAATCACCGTTCAAAATTCCAGCGGGGCAAGTCATTTCTTTCTACTGAGCTAAACTGAACCAAAACACATCCCAGCAAGAAATGCAGAAGCTCAGACGGAATCCGGGACAAGAGCGGTCCCTGCTCGCTGCTGTCAGCTTCTGCTCCCGCGCGGGGACAGCTGACCCAGCTCCGGGGTTCTGACCAGCGCGGTGCTGCCGAAATTCTCCGAGAGTGGCTGTCAGAGCTGGCGGAGCTCGAGGATCATGGCGGTTTCAGGGATCCAAATGCCCCTAACCTTGCACAGGTCGCCTCTTTGCTTAGGGTCCATGCTTTTCCCTATTTTGTTCTGCAAAGAGTTAATATCGACGAGCAAGAATTCTTAAGACAGCGTGCCCACTGGGAGCCATGCGCCCCCCTCCAGGACACAAAGATGAGATTCAGGGACCCAGAATTTCCCAGTCACACAGCCACGGGCACCATCCAGCACATCTCCGTGGCTCGGGGCCCTGAGCTAGACTTCACCCCCAGAGTGGGAGGTCACAGCCACAGGATGCCTGCAGGCACAGGCGGAAGGAGCACAGACCTTCATTCGGGGTACCTGAGCACAGGCCCCTGTGGCTGAGGGGTGAGCCTGGAGGCCCCTCTCCCTCTCCTGGGGGAGTCTGAGGATCTGTGTCCAAACTGGCCTTCCCCCACGTCCTTAGAAAGACACCGAGCGAGAGACTGTTTTGTTCAGCATCTGTAACCCTAAGTGTCCTGGCTTCTAGCCTGCCTTGACCGTGAACCCCTGCAGGGGGCCTACCCTGGCACCTCGACAGGTTCCTGGAGACCCGCGGTGACCTGGCCTGGCTTCCTCCAGCAAGGCCCTCTCCCAGGGGCTGTGTGAAGTCTAGAAAGAGGCAAGGGCCCCAGATAGTAAAAGCACAGTCCTGAAAATAAATTCGTGTTTTAGGAAAAAAAAAAAAAAAGGACCAGGGTGACCCCAGTGTGTATTATACAACTGAGGGGTGTCATCTTTTCCTTCGAGAACCCAACTTTGAGGGTTAGTAAGGAGTAAAGGTGCTCCATGGCTTCTGAGGGCTAGTTTGAGGCTCCCGCAGAGCTGGCGTCCTGACAGGAAGTGGCCATCCTGCTCCACCTCCCCCCTCCGACAGTTATATTGTCATTCTTCTCTCGTGCACGCTGCCCAGCAGCCGTCCTGGGCTCAGCCGGGGTCCGGGGGCAGGCAGAGCCCGGCGGGTCCCCGGGAGCTGATGGAGAGGAGACGTGATGTGGCCGTAGGAGCAGCAGCAGTTGGGTATTCATCCTTTCCGATGGCTGCGTAATATTCCATTGTATATGTAGACCACATCTTCTTTATCCATTCGTCTGTCGAAGGGCTTCTCGGCTCTTTCCACAGTTTGGTGATTGTGGACGTTGCTGCTATGAACATTGGGGTACATGTGGCCCTTCTTTTCAGTACATCTTTATCTTTGGGGTAAATACCCAGTAGTGCAATTGCTGGGTCATAGGGTAGCTCTATTTTTAATATCTTGAAGAACCTCCATACTGTTTTCCAGAGTGGCTGCACCAGCTTGCATTCCCACCAACAGTGTTTCTCCACATCCTCGCCAACCTTCGAGAAAAACACGATCCTGCATAGATTGCATTTTAGAAAAATAATGTATTGAGCTGAAATTCATATAATACACGATTAACCATTTCCCGGTGAATAATTTGGCAGCATTTAGTACTTCCTTGTTGTGTAGCCATCCTCTTCCGTCTAGTTCCGGAATGTCTTCATCCTCCAAAGAAAAATCCACTCATCGTTAAGCATTCTTGCTGCCCTGAATCTTCTGACAACTCTTCTGCCTTCTGTCTCTGTGGATCTGCGTATTCTGGGCACTTCAAACAAGTGGGATCATCCAAGATGTGACCTTTTACATCTGTCTGCCTGCAGCTGGCACAACGCTTTCGAACATTCATCCACTTTATAGCGTGGAGCCCTACCGCGTTCCATTTTATGGCAGAATCAGATCCCATTATGCGGTGTGCTACCCTTTCCGCAGTCATCTGTGATGGACATCTGGGCTGTTCCTACCTTCTGACTCTTTCACATATACTGAAAGCTATAGACATGCACTTGTTGAGTTGTTGTTCTCAACTTTTTGAGTATATACATAGGCATGGAGGAGGGAAGGTCATGGGATAATTCTGTGTATAACTTTCTGAGGAACTGCCAAGCTGTTTTCAACTGAACCGAACCATTTTCTCCCCACTGGCAGTGTACATAGTGTCCAACTTCTCCACACTCTCACCAATGCATGTCATTTGCCTTTTCTTGTCTTTTTTTTTTTATAACTACTACAGCCATACTGGAGGGCATGGCATGGTATCTTGTGGTTTTCATTTTCATTTGGCTGATAACTAATGATGCATTTCTTTATATGCTTGTTGGCTGTTTGTATGTCTTCTTTGGAAAAACATGTATTTGCATTCTTTGTCTGCTTTCTTCATTAGGTTGTCTTTATGTTGTTGAATTCTAAGTGCTCTTTACATATTTTGAAGTATATATCAATGATCAATGTGTAATTTATAACCATTTTTTCCAGACTCTATGTTGCCTTTCCACTTCTCCATAATGTCCTTTGATACGCAGAAATTTTTATTCTGATGACGTCCAATTTTTCTGTTTTTTGTCCTTTATGCTTTTGGTGTCATACCCAAGAATCAATTCTTTGCTAAACCCAGTCATGAAGATGTACTCTGGTGTTTTCTTCTATGAATTTTATGATTTTAGTCTTATATTTAGATCATTGATCAATTTTGTGTTAATACGTGTATATGGTGTAGGTAGGGGTCCAACTTCACTGCATGTGGAAATCGAGTCATCCCAACGCCATCTCTCCAAGAGATGATGCTCTCCCCCCGCGAAGAGGCGACTATTGAAGGGCCTTGGCACCCTTGCTGAAAATCAACTGACCATAAATGTATGGGTTTATTCTCATTTTTATTCCATTTGCCTATATGTCTCCCTTGACGCCATTTTTATTGCTGTAGCTGTGTATGCTGCTTTGTAAACTTCTTGGCTTTACTTAATAAATAGAAAAAGCTCTACAATAAGACAACTGTAAGCATTCTCCTATAATGTCATCAGTCAACCTTTTCTGTGTAAGTTGTCCATATTTCTTTTTTTTCAAGAGCAACATAATAAATATGCTTGTGGTTTCATAAATGAGATAACCTACAGTTATTCCTCAGAATAACTTCCTCAAAGGACGATCACTGAGCCCAGGATTTTGCAAAATTCCCAGAGTTTGAGTAGGTGTTGCTGAATTCCATTCCCGAGATGCTCTGCTAGCTTGTCCTCTCTCTCCAGACTGAGGCTGCCAGCACCGTCCCTGTGTCCCACTCTCGGTTCCCCCCAGGCAGACCCCAAGGATAATTGACCTCCCTTTCCTTCTACTGGTAGAAACTATTCAGCATAAATAAAGTTACTAGCCTCAAGAGTGAGGCAAACAGAGCCCCCTGGGCAGGGATGACACGACAGAGAGAAAGGATGGCTCCTTCAATCCCGGAGGAGGTCCGGGCTCCCTGCGCCCCTGAGAAAACAGGATTCTGAAAATCCCCGCTCTGCAGCCGACACCTCGTCAAAGCCACACGGGCTGTGAAGATTCACCGAAAGGGACATGTCCTTTGCTGTGAACTCACAGCTGGGGTTGCTGAAGGGCACACAGGAGGGAAGAGTAGGGGAGACACTCAAGTCCCTGCGCTCTGAATGTGCAGGTGTGGGGTTCACGCCGCAGCTCAGGGGCTGTCCGCAAAGCTGCCTCCCAGCGTCCCTTCACCAACTACAAACACCGAATATACCCGTCTCGTCAGCACAGATGCACCGAAGGGGAAAAGTGCCGGGAAGTTACTCGCATCGTTGAGTCATGAACAACCACAAAGAAGGGAGTGACCACGGCCGGGCTGAGCAGGAGACCAGCCTCCTCGCCCATGTGCCACCTCCGCCCAGCCCAGCACCTGCACAGACCTCCCTGCGGACGGGCCAGCACCTTCTCGCTGACCCTGGCTTCCCCGCCACGCTCCAGGAAGCCACCACGGCCACGGCCACGCGGAGCCCGCACGTGGAGGAGTCCCAGGGGCACATCCCGGCTAGACGCTGTCCTCTCCAGTCTGTACAGGATTGAATCTCTTCTTTCCCCTTCTCCCTGTCTCTCTCTCCTTGCATCCGTTTCCCTAAAAGGGACACATGCGAAGGAGAGAGGGGACAACGAGGGAGAAGCTGTCGGTCTTAGTGTGTATTCTTGGCCTGATGGTCCTGCCAGGGGCAGAGGTGAGGATGAGCGAGCAGACGTCTCTGAAGGGAAGCTTTCCATCCAGAAGAGGACCATCTGCTTGAGGCGAGTGGGCGCTTCTGCCGAGGAGGCATTGTTTCTAGCGGGGCCGTCAGTTCGCGGAAGCTTTCAGGGGGCAGGTGTTCTGGGGTTTGCATTTATTTCCAGGCTCTTCACAGAATAGCACAGAGAGCAAATGAGAAATTGGAAATAAGGGGAGATGGAAAAGCCGCTAGGAGTAAGTAGGGTGAGGAGAATGTGCTAGACTGCAGGATAGAGGCGTGGGCTGCGATGGAAACAAGGTAAATATAGACACGGCTTTCCATTTATAGGTTCACTTCACAAAGCACTTTAACAACTAGCATCTCATCATCTCCTAACTACACCTCTGGGGCAGAAAGCATCAGACTTCTTTTCCAGGAGAAGCAGTGAGGGGAGACCCCCGTGGCCCGAGCAAGGTCACAGAGCTCGTTAGCGGCAGACGGTAGCTGCCCCCGGTCTCCCGACTCCTGTTAGTGTAGCAGCTAATGCCAAGAAGACAAAAGCACAAGGAAGAACACATTTAGGAGCCCTGATTTAAAGTAGAGCAGAAGGGATTCAGCAGAATGACTCGGAGCAGGGGCAGTGTTTAAACAAACCGGAAGCATGGCTCTGAGCAGAGGGTGGGCCAAAAACAAGGCTCGAGGACACAGCCGTCCATCCCCACAGCTTCTGCGGTGGAAGGCGTAGAAGCCAAGTCGAAGGGAGAGCAGCACACAGCATGCGAAGAGAAACTTCCAGATGGAGTGAAGGAAGGAAGGACAGAGATCCCCAGAGGACAGTGCCAGGGTCCTGGACAGCTTCAATGTGGGAAACATCACAGGGCGGGGGGGATACTGAGGCAGAGGGAACTCCCAGCCAAGACTCTGAGCACAACTCTACGATATTTTGGGTCAAGGGAGTTGGCTGGTACGCGTTATTTGCCTCTCTGGCACTTTCCTTCCAAACGTGCTTGAGAAAAGGCTAGGACAGTCCACCAAAGGATTTCCATGGGAACTCCAGCGGGGGCCCACCCGCCACAGCTCGTGTTTTCATTTTAGGGCCTTGTTTTCAGAAAACATGGTGATTTGTTTTCCTTGGAGAAAGATCAGAGCAGAGTGGCTTTTAGTAGCCATTAATCCCCAAGACCTCATTCACTGTTCTGTTCAAAGAGAGCAAAAACCAGAAAGAGACTTCAAAGGAAGGCTCTTCTAATGAGCACGGACAGACGGGCGATCTGGGAGTAATGAGCCCTGCGCCCATAATCAGCCACTGTGTTAAAAAACTGTCCCCAGGTCAAAAAACCCTCTGAATCAACAAACACACAAGCACACATCTTACTTGGCCTGGCTTCCTCTCTCCAGAAAAGCCCTTCCACTTGCAATTTCTTGCTGCTTTTTATACCCCTCCTTCCCTCTGAGACCCAGGCAAGAGGTTTTGGGAAGAAGAAGTCTGTTTATTTTATCCCACCCCGTGGTTCTCAAGCAGAGAACCCTCAGGGGACGCGTGGGACGTCCAGAGATGTTTCTGACGGTCGTGTCAGGGTGGAGGGCGAGTGGTTCTCTGAGCTCTGGTGGGGGGAGGCAGGGACCGGCTCCCACCCCTCCAGTGTGCAGGACGGCCCCTAGGACAATGATCCAGGCCAAAATGTCCCGAGAGCGGACGTGGAGACACCAAGGCTAACTGAAAGTCACGACTAAATCAGACCTCTCCACGGCCACCTCTGAGGTCAGAACCATTCACACTCAAATTCTGGGGTCTGTCTTTTCTCCCCCCAAATACCAGATTGTAATATTCACATGTCCAAACAAGGATACGTGTAGGTGACCCACGATCTTCTCCGGCGGAAGCATTGTCTTCCTACTCACGATGCCCCTGGCAGAGAAGGTAGGCCTTCATCACGCAGTGATCTGGGTAGGGAGAGTTCTGGAATGTGTGGATGCCTGGGGAGGGACGTGCCGTAGAGAACTAACTTCAGCAGAGCCCCCAGGTCAGTCTTCTGGGCGAGAATTCTGGAGGCCGACGTTCCTACCTGCCTCATTTACTGCACTGCCTTGTAGAAGTCAGCTACCTTCTGGATATCTTTTCCTGCCCCAAATGGCAACGGGATCCTAAGAAAACGAAGGCCCCTCTTTAACCCCAGACAGGAGGCTACAAGGAATTTGGAGTCTAGCACATGACTGCAAGAAGAATGAGCTGTGTATGTTTTTAAGTTGTGGCGAAAGCAACAAAGAAAAAGTCCGCTAACAAAACACACCTGTAAAAAAAGCCAAAATGTGGAACCCACCCAAATATTCATCAGCGGTGGATGGGCGAACAAGAGCAGTCTGTCCACATTACTTGGGACAGAGAGGAGCAAAGCTCTGACACACCCTGCAGTGCGAATGAACCTTGAAAATACGACCCTAAGTGAAAGAAACCAGATGCCGAGGCCACGTGTTGTATGATTCAACTGGTATGAAATGTCCAGAGTATGCAAAGCAGATGGGATGGAAATAGGTTAGCGATCCTCGGGACCCGGGGTCCACTAAATTGTGGACTTTGACATTGTTAAGTGGTAGATTTTATATTATGTGAATTTACCCCAATTTCAAAAAAAGAAAACATGTTTTGGGACCCTTCACTTGGGGAAATCTGATGAAATGAGTTCTCTCGAATGGGAGGAATGTTAAGTAGGAAACACCATTCAGAATCCATTGACTTGTGAAAAATAAAGCCAAACAAATAGCAAAAAATGGTCCCAATGCCAGGTTCTTGTGGATGGTAAATTACATCGTCTAGTCTGGGCACCGGTTGTCCTAGTTCTGGGACAGGATCAAGGAATTCATGTCAACGAACATAAGTCAGTCCCTGGTCACTGGCCCAGTGTATGGGTCCATCATTGTCATTCTTAGTTGCTCCTTCGTTTCATGCAGCTTGGTTTCACCGCGACTCCGAGAACTGAGTGTCATCACAGTCATCGCCGACCTTCTGCAAATGTGACTGCCTATCACGGGGACCCCGAGACCTCCCTCCCGAACCCTGTCTCCACCATCGGCATCAGCGAGCGCCCACTCCAGACTCGAAACCTTGTCTACAGATGGTCCTGGGGAGGAGACGGAGTGCCATGAGATGTCATCCGTTTAGTCGACATGACCTTCCACAAAGGAAATAGCATATGGGACAGGTGGCCAGCAACCGAGTTACCCAAACCACACCGGGCTTCCTACCAAAGCCCGGGTCAGGCTGGACACCCTGAGAGCTTGCACAGGCAGAAGACAAGACAAGACATTCTGAAAAGGAGGTAGTTTTCAACAAAACGCAGTAGGGATGGGCTAGGAGGAATTCCAGGTAGGAGGTGGTGGAGCCCTGAAGGTCAGCCTCATTGTTTCCACCTGCCTGGAGTCCCCACCTTGAGCTGAGTCTCCCATCATCCTGTGGTTGGACCTGACTTTGTCTACACATGCTAGCACCTCCTTTCTTTTCTGACATTGCCAGGAAAGGTAGACTTCATGGATCCAGAATGTTCCAGCAACTTGTCAATCCCACAATCAAATTCACAGCGTCAGTCATTGGAGAAATGTGGAACCCATTTCAGGCAAGACATTCTCTGCAAAGGAGGACAGGTGTGCCCAGACAATCAGACTTTGGACGTAGTTTCTCTTGCTCATGGGTGTGCCTCAATTGCACGTGAATGTGTTTTTGGCATTTGGCAGTGGTAGAAGATTAACTGAGGCCTATTAAAATTTTTAAGAATTTATTTGAGCAGAAATCCATTCAAATCGGCAACATCCAATCTAGCAGCTAGAAAGGAGTTCCGAGGTCTTATAAAAAAAAATTAAAGATTTTTATAGGCAGAGTAGAGCATAAACAAGGAAGTTGTACTATAAAAAAAAAATTCCAAACAAACAAACAAAACCCAGATTGGCTATTGCAAGGTCAATTTCCTTTAGGGGATGGAAGGGGTTGTAGAAAAGGGAAAAAATCCCTTTTACCCTCCAAAATTCTTCCCGCTGACCTAGTAATTAGATTGACATGACAGAGATTATCAGGAGAAAAAAAAACACACAAAAGTTTTATTATGTGCCCTCAGAGACCCAGTAATGAAACTGAGACCCAAAGAAATGACCAAGGCAGACAGTTTCTATATTTTTAGACAGATAATAAATCTATGAGGAATTGATAAGGCAAAAATAACTTAGCTTTGGGATCTTCAATTAGTAAGGAATTCTAAAGAATTTGGGTTTTTACTTTTAGTAAAAAGTAACAAGAGGTGTTTTGTTTTCTTCTTTTTTTAAATTTAAATTCATTTAGCCACTGTATAGTACATCATTAGTTTTTGATATAATGTTCAATGATTCATTAGTTGACTATAACACCCAGGGCTCATCACATCATGTGCCCTTTTTAATACCCATCACCCAGTTATCCCATCCCCCAACACCTCCCTTTCCCTAACCCTCAGTTTGTTTCCCGGGGTCCAGAGACTCTCATGGTTTGTCTCCCTCTCCGACTTCTCATTCAGTTTTCCCTCCCCTCCCCTATGGTTTTCTGTGCTAGTCCTCATGTTCCACATATGAGTGAAACCATATGATACTTGTCTTTCTCTGCTTGACTTATTTCACTCAGCATAATCCCCTCCAGTTCCATTCATGTCCATGCAAATGGTCCATTGTATATATGGACCACATCTTCTTTGTCCGTTCGTCTGCTGAAGGGCATCTCGGCTCTTTCCACAGTTTGGCAATTGTGGCCATTGCTGCTATGAACATTGGGGTACATGTGACCCTTCTTTTCACTACATCTGTATCCTTGGAGTAAAAACCCAGGTGGGAGCATTTAAGGATTCCTTTATCCATTTGGAAGATGCACTCAATGTGTGTGTGTGTGTGTGTGTGTGTGTGTGTGTGTGTGTGTGTGTGTGTGTGGTACACGTACTCATATGCAGATACAAGCACACGCGAAGATGGGCACATATGATACTCAGCTAGAGCTGCCAGGCAAAGCGCCGCAGACCATGCGGCATAAATAACAGAAGTGTGTTTTCTCTCAGTTCTGGAGGCCAAAAGAGCAACATCAAAGTGCCGGCAGGATTGGTGCCTTCTGAGGTCTCAGGAAGATGCTGTTTCCTACGCCTCCCCTGACGTCTGGTTCGCGGGCCATCTTTGGTCTCTGTTGGCTTGTGAAAGCATCACCCCAGCCTCTGCCTTCATCTCCCCCGTGTGCAGGCCTGTGTTCAAGGTACCCCCCCTTCTCATAAGGACGCCTGTCATGTTGGGTCAGGAGCCCGCCTACTCCGGGATGTCCTCATCCTCGCTAAGTACTCCCGCAAGGACCCTAGTTTTCAAGAAGGTCACATTCTGAGGTACTAGGAGTTACAATGTCACCGTATGAGTTTGGGGGAGGGGCGCAATTCACCCCGTACTACCTCCCAACACAAACACACTTAGGGGCACACACACACTCAGGCATACACACTCCGCGTCCTGTCTGCGGTCATCCTAAGAAGCATGTGATCCCACCAAGGGCGTGTACCTCTTCTTGACCCTCTGGGGGTCCCTGTGGGACTACAAGGTGCAAATGTCACAGAGAAAGACAAACCTGGATGAATCCAGAACACGCAACTCACTTCTCGTTTTCTTTTCCTCTGCCGTACCCACGCCACCCGAGCTCCCGTCCCTGCGGAAACCCAGCAAGCCTGGGTCCCGTGGAGATGGGGACCAGGAGAGGGAAGTCCCAGGATCAGGGCTCCTGGACTCATACCCTTACTCTGCTGGGAATTAGTGTCAAGAGAATCACGTCCTAACTTTGTGCTGTGGTTTCTTCGAAATCTTTATGCCTTGAATGGACTCCATCATTCCTGCATGCATCTGAAAAGCTCTACTACACTCCCTGGCCACCTGCTACTACACAAAGAACCGGGCACGCGGAGACCCATGAGAGGCAGCCCTGGGGTCTCAGTCCTCCACCTTCCCTCTGTCTCTCACACTCAGTGATTCAAAACCGGCTGACAACCCGGCTTCGCCATGTTTCTGACAATCCTGCCGGATGGGGGACATGACCAGACGCATCCGTGCTTTGAAGCGTGCAGAGATTTCTTTCTGTGAGAGACTGACACAAACAAACCAGCCCACACACGCATTCCGCGCAGAGTCTGGACTCAGTGGGTTGCAAAGAGGCGGAATAGAAGGCCAAGCGTGCCACACTCCAGCCTAGGGCTCGTGCTGCCGGCTGTCCCCACCAGACTGCTGGCTGGTGGCTTCCCCCCAGACCCGCTGGGCTCTCGCAGCAGGGATCCCTGGTAGGCGGGCTTCCTTTCCGTCTCAGCCCGCGGGGGCACCCGCAGGAGACCAGAGGCAAGGGAAGAGAGGCTGTCATTCCTCCCTTTCCCGCTCCAGACCATGTTTCTGGCAGTGACCAGGGTCCCTTCTTCACCGCTCCCACTCCTGCTGAGCTCAGATAAAATCCTTTCCTCCTTTTTATTAAAGGGAAAAATTATTCATGACACGTGGTAAGACGGCAAGACAGACTTTAGCAGAGAGACTCTTTCAAGAGCTCCGGGAACCGCCAGCCACAGCAGGGTTTTGCGGTAGGAGAGGGAGGCTGGGCTCAACTCTGAACGAGAAGGAAATGTGGAAATTTATAGCCCAGGGGGATTCTGGAGCCCCTGGCCTGTCAGGGCTCCCCATGGACGCAGGCCAGGCGTCCAACGTCACCGAGACAGCGAAGGTGAGGAACCAGGCCAGAGATTGGGGGTTCAGACCATACTGGGCAGGGTGGGCAGTTCTGGCTAAACCAACTTAGTAGGACTTTTGCCAAAATTGTGTGATGCGGAGACAGACAGGGACGTCCAAAAGTCGGGCTCCGGTTGGGAAGAAGGTTCAGAGAACCTGGCCAGAGTATGAAGGAGGGACGCTTTGCCACCCTGACCCTGGGTCTGGGAGTAACGCTAATCTTCCCTCCTTGTTTCCTTCCAAAAAGCCCCCGTGACTGAGAACGAACCTCTCCTCGGTCTCCTGACCCATCTGGCTCGATTTTATCTTCTCCGGGCCCCTGGCTGATGTGTGCCTGGGGCCAGTCCTGTCTGCGTGCGCCACTGAAGTCGTCACTGGCGCCCGACGCGAGCCCCTGTTTTGTGTCTCGTGTCACCGTTCAACAGAAATCTGAAGCTCTCCTCACAACAGACAGAGCCCTCCTTCAAAATGGAGGCACGTGGGTCATGGACGCTCCCCCGTGATTTCCTGTGTGCCCTCGGGCCTCCCAAATGAGTGGCTTGTGAATAGGAAAGATTCGTCACTGTCACCCCTGCCATCGAAAACAAGGCCACACCTCCCATCAGAGCAATCCAGCTGGGGAGAGCCAAGTCAGACGAAGTCGGGCCCTGAAGACAGCTGGAGAGGGGCCTCCCCACCAGAGCTGGGCTTGCGCCCGGTCTTTCACGAACGCTGATTGCCTTTAAAGGGAATCCGCTCTGCACAGTAGGGTCCACACTTCCATTCTGAGCCTCCTTTTGTCACCGAGAACAATGCAAACGCGTGAGCCCAGTGTGTGCACTGACCCATTTTGTCTTGCTGAAAAAATCCACCATGACATAAGGTTAGGTAAATCAGAATTGGGTAAAATGTGGAGGTAGATGCTTGCTGCTTTTTTCAGAGTAAAATGATATTATTCTTCGGCTCGTCTTCCTTCACTGACTCCAGAGAACCACAATAGTACAGCTAAGGTAAACACTTTATATCATGGTTGTCCAAAAGCCACCTTGGGGGGGTGCCTGAGACAAACTCCGTGCCCTGAGAGCCCCGTGGGGCTCCTTCTCCACCCAAACCTAAAGGACTTTCCCAGAAGGTGTGACATGGACCCGAGGCTATCTCCATCCATCTGGTCCTTCCTGCTCCCCTTCTGGCCCCATCGCTCCTTTCCCCTGGCGGCCTGGCTACTTTCACTGCGCTTTCTAGAACTCAAAGGCGAGCATCTCCCTGCTCTGTGATGACAGCCCCATGGTGTCCAATGAGAAAGCTCTTAGCCTCTGTCCTTGAGCAGAATTCATGCTGCGCATCTGAAAGACAAACCACCTTGAAAATAAAGACACCTGGAACATTCTGAGGTTCCTCCATGTTCTAGAAATCCAATGCAAAGCTGACAGACGTCTCCACTAAAGAAAAAGAAAATGGAAGGTTTCCGTAAGTAAAAGCCCCAGGTTCTCGGCTGGAAGCAGCGAGTTGGCTACGCGCTAGTGCCCTCCCCCACATGCGGCAGCCGGCCCAGGACCCACACGTCCACAGTGTCCATGCACTGGTCGACCTTGACCAGGTGACAGACTAGGGGCTGGCAAACCTTGGCCCGTGGTGGTCCCTCTAGTATTTCCATCCGTTTCAAATACTATCAGGCTTTGGTCTTTTGGAAAGTGGGTCGAGTGTTCGGTAGCAGGCCCCAAGAACACTATCTCTAGATGAAACCACAATCTACTAACAGAACTTTTCCTCGGAACACAAATGCTATTAAATGTGAGGACGTCTACGGAGGCTTGGGTTTAACTCAGGAAACTATTTACGAATAAAATACTTTTTCATACATACTGTATTAGTCAGCTTCTCCAGAGAAACAGAACCAGAGGATATATACAGACAGAAAAAGAGAGAGAGATTTATTTTAAGAAATTGGCTCACGCAATTGTGAGATATAGCTGGCCTGAAATCTTCAGGGAAGCCTGGCGGGCTGGAGACCCAGGGAAGAGTTCACACTGCAGCTCAAATCTGAAGGCCGTCTTGCAGACAACATTCCATCTGAGTGAACGTCAGTCTTTCCTTCTAAGGTCTTCACCTGATTGGATGAGGCCCACCAATATTAAGTAAGAAAATTTGTTTTAATCAAAGTCTACTATTCAAATGCTAATTTCTTCTCAAAAAGTACTTTAATAGGGACATCTAGACTGGTCTTTGACTAAACACTGGGTATGGCACAGCCAAGCTGGCGCATTAAATTGCCAATTGCACGTACACACATATATACAGAGGTAAAAGGTAAGTAGTAAAGAGTGCCCATGGACTGTGCTCCTTATCTACCTGCAGGCAGTCATATATTGGAGTTTTCTAGGCTAACGTCCTATGAAATAAAATCAAAGTCAATAGCAGTAGACATTCTTCATTCCTAAGAACAGATATCTCGATGGACCTAAGTTGTCCTTTCTGGAAACTGAGGAGATTCAGTTCATCCAAGAAGCTTTAACAAAGTAGTGTAGTGTGAGACCAGGGCACGGGTTTTAGAGCCAGCCCGATCTGAGTTCACACCTTGGCTCCTTTCTAGACTCCCTGTGTGACCTTGTGCAACGGACGTGATCTCTTTGGGCTTGTTTCCCAACCTGTCCGGTGAGCACAGAAGCATGGAAGTCGTGGAGCAATGTGAAGATGTACGCCTGAGACCCGGAAGGGAGCTCTCGGAGCCAGGGCCAGGCACACAACTGTGGCCCAACAAGCCGTGGCATTGAAAGCGAGCCAGAAGGGGTTTCAAATCACTGTCTACCACGTGCAGGCTAACAAAGGCAGACTCAGATGAAGGCCAGAAGGCCACCTGAGCAGTAAAATCTGAGCTTCAGGGCAGAGGGGGGAGCAGTAGTGGCCAAGACTCTGCAGAGTTTCTAGGCAGGTGAGGACACGGAAGATGCAGCCACATGGGCTGGTGCCATGTGTAAGGAGATGATGGTCTCCATGCTGATTTCACAGGCATGAAAATAGCAGAAATAATAGCAGAAAACGCAATCAGGTTGGCAGGGTATCTGAGTGTCATGAACATTCTAGGGCAAAAACACTGCCGTGCTGTCTTTTTTAGCAGGATCATAGCTGTGCAGATGGAGATTAGCAGGTAGGTTCAATTGCTTTCCCATGTATTCTATGCAAAATCTCTATGAAATAGATTTAGCCAATAAATGGTTAAGATACTGCTATACAGGTGAGTTTAGCTCCACTAATACCGGACTAATCCTTCCCACTGAGAACAACCATAAAATCTGAGAAAATATTGTTGAAATGTATTTAAAGTTGTCATAAAACCAATACAGCAATAAAAAAAATTATAAGACTGAGGTTTGAGAGAAAAATAAAACAGGTGAGTCTAGCATTTGGGGACATTCACCCCAGAAGCTTCTTCTGCTGCTGAAATGAGCAGCGGAACACAAAGTGATAACCAGAACCTTTGACAGACTCCCAGGGATAGAGACAAAAACTGGAATTCACGGTACTCTGGGCACAGTGTGTGGCTCTGTAAATACCCAGGCATCAAGCTGAGAATGAAAGAGTCAAAATCTAGGGGAAAAGGTGGGGCACCTGAGTGGCTCAGTCTGTTAAGCATCTGATTCTTGATTTTGGCTCAGATCATGATCTCGGGGTCATGGGATTGAGCCCCAAGTTGGGCTCCATGCTCACTGGGGAGTTGGCCAGAGATTCTGTCCCTCTCCCTCTGCCTCTCCCCCTGCTCACATACTCTCTCTAAAATAAAAATAAATAAATATTTAAAAAATAACTGGGAATAAGGGTAAACCAGAAATAGACTGACCTTCAAAAAAATACGGTATTCCAGCATTGATCCACACCTGTCCCTGAGTCAAGGTAACCCCAGCTTTGAATCCCCTTGCCTAGTTAGGGTCCTCTGTGTAGGAAGAGAGCATCACACTGAGCCTCAAATTTTCTCTACAACTTTTCAAATACAATGTCTGCACCCAATCAAAAATTACCATGCATTAGGAGATAAGAAAACATTATTTAAAATACAGAGAAACTTCAATCCACAAGGGATCCAGACTATGGCATTGTCAGACACAGGCTGGAAAGTAACAGGGCTTAATGTGCTTAAGGAAATAAAGGACAGGCTGAGAATTTTTGCACAGAACTAGAAACTATTTTGGTAGAGAATTTTGTAGGGAGCTACAAACTATTTTTAAAAGTCCAAGCAGATCTTCAAGAACTAAAAAAACTATAATGACACCATGTTAATGAATTTAACAGAAAATTATGAAGAGCTGAAAACAGAATTAGCAAACTGATAGGTTGGTCAGAAGGAATTAGCCAGATAGCATGACGAAGATGACAGAAAGAACACAGGAGAGGCAAGGATGTGGCAAGAAGGCCTCTATTACCTGCAACCGAAGACCCAGACACAAAGAAAAAATAAGTAAATTATGATAATTTTCCAAAGCTAATGAAAGACCTAAAGCCACATATTCAATTAGCTCTACAAACCCAAATAGGGTAATTGCAAAAATCCCTCACTTACACACAACATAGGACAATGTAGAAAAATGAGTGAGAAATCAGGCAGAGAAAAAAAGACAAGTGATTTGCAAAGTGATGTCAGTAAGAGTTATAGCTGACTGTTCTCTAGAAATGACGGGAGACAGGAGAAAATCAAGTTCTGTCTTCAAACAGCAGCAACAAAACCAAGAATTTAAATTGAAGTTCTAGGAAAAGTATATCTTAAGAATGAAAGTAAAATTAAAATTGAGGCAAAAATGGACATAATCCTTCAGCATGAGGACCACTCTGAAGGAAAGGCTGAAGGAAGTCCTCTCCATGAAAGAGAAATGACTCCAGGTAAGACCTGAGACAAGAAAGAGAGAGAAGGGTAAATTTCAAACACGCAAACAAATCTAAATAGAAGTGTCCACCTCGAATGCAAATAATACACAAAGTAAGTGACAATAACACAAGCAGTGAGACAAGGCTACATGCAGTCAGGGCACCCTACCTTTCCTGCGGTGGCTGGAAACTTTACATTAGACTTGGTAGGTCAGGGTTCCTGTGGCTTTCTCTAGGGTGATCACTGACTTGAAAAGAGTACATTATGATGAAGATAATAAGGGTGGGGGATGGAACAATAAAAATAAATACTTAACCGGTTTAATAAAAAAGGCAATCTTAGAAAGAAAAACATCTCTTCCAGATATCAAGGAAGTCATTCACCAAGGAACTGCCAAGTACTGATCATAGAGCAGACATGTAGCTGGCCCAGAAACCAGTACCAGGTAAGAGGATCCCAGGTCCTTCGTATAGTTGGACTCTGTCTCTTGACCTCTTCCAGAGAACGGTTGCATTGAACCGTGACAATGGTATCAGATAGTTATATACTATAAAGGCAGGGCCCAGGAAGCAGACAAAAGAACATGGACTTTGAAACCACAACAAATATAGTTTAGACCCAGTGCAATCGTTAAATTACATTGTTTTGGCAGGTATTTTAAAAATGAAATGAAACATTATAATTTTATGGCCTTATTTATAATATAGATTTTAAGTGAAATGTAGACAGTCATATAGTCAGAAATCCCATGGGGTTGGGGAGTGGAAGAACCACAGAAAAACAAAGATCTGATAAGGCATTGGTTGTTCAAATTCTCCCCAAGAACCTATCCCACATTATGAATTTCTGATATTTTGAGGGACTGAGAGGGTCTTCAGAGAGACAACATGAAACTCCCAACACATCTTGGAGCTCCAAGCTTTGAGAGTAAGTATGTAAGGTTCGTCCTGCTGGTACCTATTCAGCGATCACTGCCCTGAGCTTGTGCGTCTTTCACTCTGGTCCGTCAGGAGAGGCTCTGTCCAGTTCAGGAAAGAGCAAAATCACGACCAGCAATGACATTGTGCCCTAACCCACACCTTCCCAGGGAACTCTGAGAGCGCCCATCTAACTGGGGATGGGGTAAAGCGCTCTGATACTCCTGGTGGAGCCTGGCCTATTAATCTTCCTTCATTGTCTCTCATCTTCCTCTGAGCACTTAGTCTCAGTTTCAACATCTCACTACATGGGGCCATCAGACAGGGATGGATGGCATCCCTGATTTCAACGCCACATAATGAGGATAGATGCATGAAAGGGCCCTTCGAATAGCCCAAATTATAGCTTTTCCAAAAGAGCTGTCCCAAACCAGAGAAATAAGAATCCATTAAGGGAAGTTTCCAAATCTACTAACCAGGCTCATAATAGTGACTAAATCCTAGGGCTTTAGGCTTAAATTAGCTTAAATCAGAGGTAAGCATCTGAAACAGAGTAATTTCTACAAACAATAGGAATCACCATCTTCATTATTGTCATCATCATCTCTACCATCCTTGTTCTCATCACCACCCACACCATCATCACCACCATCATCATTATCATCACCATCAACACCGTCATTACCATCATCGTCACCATCACCATCATCACCATTATCGTCATCATCATCACTTTCACTATCATCATCATCATCATCGCCATCACCACCACCATCAACATCACCACCATCAACATCCACACCATCATCACCACCATCACCACCATCATCACCACCATCACCACCATCATCACCATAATTATTATCATCGCCATCAACACCATCATTACCATCATCACCACCACCATCACCATCATCACCATCACCATCCACACCATCATCACCACCATCACCACCATGATCACCATAATCATTATCATCACCATCAACACCATCATTACCATCATCACCGTCACTATCGCCATCACCATCACCACCATCATCATCACCATCACCATCACCATCATCACCATCATCATCGTCATCATCACCATCATCATCATCATCATCACCATCACTATCATCACCATCATCATCATCATCATCACCATCATCATCATCATCACCATCACCACCATCACCGCCATCATCACCACCATCACCACCATCATCACCATAATTATTATCATCACCATCAACACCATCATTACCATCATCACCATCACTATCACCATCACCAACATCACCACCATCACCATCATCATCACCATCATCATTATCATCACCATCAACACCATCATTACCATCATCGCCATCACTATCGCATCACCACCACCATCATCACCACCATCACCATCATCATTATCATCGCCATCAACACTGTCATTACCATCATTGTCACCATCACCATCATCATCACCATCATCACCATTATCACCATCACCATCACTTTCACTGTCGTCATCATCATCGCCATCACCACCACCATCACCATCATCACCATCACCATCCACATCATCATCACCACCATCACCACCATCATCACCATCATCACCATAATCATTATCATCACCATCAACACCATCATTACCATCATCACCATCACTCTCGCCATCACCATCACCACCATCATCATCATCACCATCACCATCATCACCATCATCATCGTCATCATCACCATCACCACCATCACCACCATCATCACCACCATCACCACCATCATCACCATAATCATTATCATCACCATCAACACCATCATTACCATCATCACCATCACTCTCGCCATCACCATCACCACCATTACCACCGTCATCACCACCACCACCATCATCATCATCACATCACCATCCACACCGTCATCACTGCCAACAGCACCACCGTCATCATTCTGGAGCTGGTATATTACTTCTCTCTTTGTTTTTCCAACCTCCCACACTCCTGAGTGCTCCTCCTCAGACCCCTGGAACTAAGTGTGCCCAGCCATGCCCATCCAGAGGCACTGGCAAAGTGGTGTGCTCCCCCGCCCTGACCACATGAAAATGGCACAGATGCACGTCAACAGCCAGCCGTGCACTGTGGGAGCCCGATATACCACAGACAAGCCTGGACACACGGCTTTGAGCTCAGTGGACATCGAGCAGGAGGACCCCGGTCCCAGGAAGTGGTATGACCAGATGGCTAAGAATAAAGACAGTAAGAAACTGGCTGCCTGTGATCTTGAAAGTGCAACTGACTCATGACCATGAGGAGCCTTTTTGGAGACTTTGGCCTTGATGTTTTGAGAAGAGCTCATTGTGATGCATGTCTGTTCTGCTTATTTATAGTGATGAGATAAAGCCCAGGGGAGTTATTTGACAGCAGGGAATGCTGCTGTTTTTAATCAAAGCAAATAAAAAGACAATCTCTTTATTGAAAAGATGAATCCTCAAGGCCTTTCACAGACTGCAGATGTGTGCACCTTAATCTTACATTCCTTTGAAAAATGAACGCTCTTGAAAAGCAATCTATATATTCCTAATTTCACAAGGAAATACTTGAATAGTTCTGCCTTTCTGAATCAGAAAAGAAAAGAAAGGGGGGAAAATAAGCCATCTGTGACACAGGAACTATCCTATGTCACCAGCTCGAAGGCCACATGCTGGAGGGAACTCAAGTTCAAGGCCACCAAGCCTCCGGCTGGTAAGAGACAAATTCGATTTTGCAATATAATCATGACAAATTAAGACAATGACTGAAATGTGAGGTTGCAAAGGATGAACACAGCAGCAGAACCCAGACCGTCTGGGGCGATAGCTGCAGACGCACTGACTCCACACCCACAGGGAATGGGGAGGCTGCATGCCGCCATCATCTCCCACACAACCACTGCAGGTAACGGGGCGTGTGCATAATCACGCTGAAATGCAATAAAAGACCCATCAACCTCCGCGCGTGCTCCCAGGGAAAGATGTGAAGGGACAAGTGTCCTGGCTGAGTGGACAGGGGTGGCACAGCCTCCTGCCGAGCAGGTAGAGTGAGGATCTGTCTGATGGGGGGTCCAAGGGGGGGTCTGTCTGGTGGGAGGTCCAACAGCTTCTGCGTAGATGTTCACTGGGCTTCACCTGCGGCAGTGGATAGAAAACATACCTTGTCACTGGGTTTCTAAAGTGATTTATTCACCCAACCTGACTAGAAAAAAAAAATGATACTTCTAAATGTCTCTTTATTTTTTAAAACACTGGTTTGTGTGAGTGCAGATACAATTTTTCCATTTCTTGGGTGGTTTTACTATTCTCGCGTGACTTGTACCACCAAACCTAGTGATATGTCAGGGAGGTTTTAATGTTGACAAGAATGTCAGCCCAGCAAGATGAGGTGCCAGGATTCGGGGCCCGAGCTGGAAGAGAGAAGTGTGTGTGTACTTAGGAAGTGTGTGCTGGGTAGAAGAGTGTCTCCCCCAAATCCACATCTACCCCGAACTTCACGATGTGACATCGTTTGAAAATAAGGTCTTTGCAGGGATGCCGTTAGTGACAATGAGGTCATTCTGGATTGGGCTGGGTTCTAACACAATCACTGGTGTCCTAATTCAAAGGAAACAGAGCCACAGAGACGCACGGGGAAAAGCCATGTGACAACAGGCAGAGAATAAAGTGACGTGTCTGTCACCCAGGAACACGGAGGGTTAAGGGCAACCACCAGAAGCTGGAAGAGACAGAGAAAGATCCTCCCTCTGAGCCTTCGGGGGCACAGGGCCTGCTAACCCCTGCGTTTCAGAATTCTGGCCTCCAGAAATGAACAGAATACATGTGTGTGGTTTGACGCCATCAGGCCTGTGGTACTTGTTACAGCAGCCAGAGGAACTCATCCCGGGTCCCTTAGCGGACTGGACAATGGAATCCACAGAATAGCGCCTTCCAGGGGCCCCTATGCCCTGAGCATTCGGGCGGCTTCTGAAATCTGTGAAGAGAGGAAACTACTGGTGTTGTTAGGAATTGCCTCCCTTGGGGGTACCTGGGGGTCTCAGTTACCTGGGGGTTAAAGCCTCTGCCTTCAGCTCGGGTCATGATCTCAGGGTCCTGGGATCGAGCCCCGCATCGGACTCTCTGCTCAGCAGGGAGCTTGCTTCCCCCTCTCTCTCTCTGCCTGCCTCTCTGCCTACTTGTGATCTCTCTCTGTCAAATAAATAAATAAAATCTTAAAAAAAAAAAAAAAGGAATCACCTCCCTTGAGTGACTCCGCCGGTGCTCCTGACACGTGCTCCGTCCTCCGCCACAGGCCAGCGGTCTGTCCTCTGAGCGTGACTCATCCCGTTCATTCTTGTGCAGGCTGGTGGAAGGCTCTTCCCTTAGTCGTCTAACTGGCATTTCCAAAAGCCTGGGATGGCTTTCATTCCCCAATCAAAGGTCTTTAGCAGAGAATCTAGAATTTTCCACAGGTGTTTCGGGCTGCCTCTGCGTCTGCCGGTATTTCTGTGCCCGTCCCTCCCTCCCCTCCCCATCTCGCCCCCTCCCTGCCCTTTCCATTCTGCTCAGACCTAGCAAGGCCGGGCCCTCTGTGTGCATGGCTTCCCCACCCACTTCCACCTGTGGCCTGTTGTGTCCCAGCCACCAAGGGCATTCGTTTCCTACAGTGCTGGAAACTAGTGGCTTCAACCCACACAGTGTTACTCTCCCACAGACCCGGGGGCCACACGTGCACAGCCAGTGTGTCGGCAGGGTCCCTGAAGGCTCTTCCTGGTTTCTAGCATTGCTGCGCCCCCTCGGAACTCCTTGGCTGGCTGCTGCATCACACGGACCTCTGTCCCTGTCATCACGCCGTCCTCCCTGCACGTCTCTGTCTCTCCGTCTCTCCCCTTACAAGACCATCAGTCAAAGGAGGAGGGTCCAGCCTACATCTGCATGACCTCGTCTGAACGGGGTTCCATCTGCAAAGACCCCACTTCCAAATAAACGCACATTCGCTATGTCCTGGGGGGTAGGACGTGGACCGCTCTTCCTGGGGAACACCAGGCAGCTGACAGCACGGGGGGACCGGGTTGACACGGGGGCTTGCTGACCTCCTCTCGCAGCACCACTCCTCGCCTCATGGCATGCGGGCTGCAGAGCGCCCCGTTTCTGAGCTGTGCTCTCGCATGCCCAGGGCCCCACCCTGCTGCCGCTGGGCCCCAGTGCGCAGTGCCCCCATCACTGCATACCACCAGCCCCGAGTTCTGGCGTGCTGACCCGGGTCCTACCCTCCCTGTCCCCCACCACCTCCCTGTCCCCCAGACCCACCCGTTACAAGGGTCCCTGGCTGGGTCTCCTGCTTCGATGTGGTGAGTCTCACAGGAAAGTGTCCGGCTCTTTCTGGTGAGGACACGGGACGCTGGCCGGGGCCTCCCTCGGTGAGAGCTGTCCCAGAGCCCGTGAGTCCTGACTTCGCCTGCCCAGCTGCAGCGGCTGTGGCCAGGGGCAAGGCCCCGGCCCCCGCAGGGCTGCTCATGTGGACGCCGGGCTTGGCCCGCTGGGGGCTGGGGTCGGCAGCTGCCGGCCGGGCCGGGCCACGGAAGCCCCTCTGTGCGCCCTGTAAGGGAAGACTTCTGCCTTCTGCCTCTGTACCTGTATTTTCCGTGTTTCCGGTGTATGGGGAATTCCCTAAAGAAAACCCAAAGAGAGGAGCAAGACTGGACACGTACGAATAGAAGCTAAAAGGAGCCCCCAGTTATGAGGGGCTCGTGATGGCAGGGCAGCGTCCTCATGACCTGGGCCCACGCCCGCACGACGCCGTAAGACCTCGCTAGGGCCTGGACGGGGCTTCTGGGTCTGTAAGGAAGCCGGCCTCAGGCCCCCAGGAGGGGATAAAGGGCGAACCGAGGCCTGAAGCCCGCAGCCTTCGGGCCGCACTGCTGGCCACGGCGCCTCTGCGCCTGCCTCCCCCCGCACCGGGCGGCTCGGGATGCTCCCGCACTCGCGCCCGGCCGGCCACTGGGAGAGCTTCCGCTCCGGCTGCAGAGCCCCGGCCTCTCCAGCAAGGGCTGCCGCTCTGTCCCAGGCAGAGGCTGGGGCCAGCGGATGGGGTCAGATCCCGGGGCCGGCCAGGCGGAGGCCGGGGCCCACGGCCGGCGCGGCGGGCTCTCCGGAGCCAGCCCAGCTGCGGACCCTCGTGCCGGGGGCCGTGCGGTTTTTCACTCGGAGAGGCCGAACACCTGCGGTTCGGGTGGGCGCACGCGGCCCCTGTGACCGACAGAGGCGTGACATCACAACACGCGCTTTGACTCTGAAGCAAAATTCCCGGACTATCATGGCCCCGAATGGGCCCCTACTCGCCTTGCTGGACCTCAGTTTCCTTCTACATGAAATGAAAAGATCGGATGATGTTACAGTTAGGAAGCTTATGGCTCTCTCAGTCTCTTGACTATAAAATTTCCATCAAGACCGAAGTTGGCTTTGCCTCAGCTGCGGACAAATGAATGCAAATCAGGTGCAGGGGACACCGGGCCAAGCACACTCTGGCCTTCCCTGAACTCTGACCCCCTCCATGCTGCCCTCTCTGCTAGTCCCCAAATTCACCAGCTGCACCTGAGCCCCAGGACCTTTGCCTCTGCTCTTTCTCCTGCCTGGGGCACTCCTTCCCACCCCACACAGCCCATGCCCAGCCTCTGGTCCTTCCCCTTCCTTCAGGGACAGGGGAGCTGGGCGGTCCTGGGCTATCCTCGGGATAGATGTCGAGGGACTGGGACGCAGAGGGTATGAGACATCAGTGGCAATTCCTCCGAGTTCCTGGGGCCCAAGTCCTGGGCAGGATGGAGCTGCAGGGTACCATGACACAGAGAGCAGGGAGGGGAAGAGAACCCACAGAGGAGCCTGCCCAGATGGGGGGGACTGGAGGTCCAGCAAGCACAAGAGGTGCAGAAAGACGAGCAAGGTCCCTCATTTCAACCACTCTGTGAAGTGTTATTCCTTCTTTAAGTTGAGGAAATGGGTTGAGTAACTTGTCTGAGATCACAGAGCTGGAGAGACACTGATTTGGGATTCAAATCCAGGTCCTGCAGACTTGAGAAACACTGGCCATCCCACCACCACATCCTTACTGCTCGATAAAGGACAGCACGCTCTGTATGGTTACTACGCCGTGTGCCATAGGCATGGGGTTCCCTAGGCCACTGTATCCGTCACACCACTCCCGACCGCACTGTGTTTGTGGGTTTTCTTTGTCTTTTTCAAAGTGCTTTATTTACAGTTTTTTTTTTTAATGAAATATAGGAAAATGAGTTCAGATGTGTATAGCTAGACGAGCATCACAAAGTGAAAATTATCAATGAGCTTCTTGCATCTGTGAGTCAATATCCTTCATCAGGAGGACATTCGGGAAGTTCTCAGCCATCATGTCTTTGAAGATCACCTCTGATCCGGTCTCTGTGTTCTCACGTTTGGGGTGTCGGTTCTATGAACATTCAACCTTTTCATTATGCCGTTCTGCCCATTCTTTGGCATATTTTCCACCACTTCCTCTTTCTGCGAGTCAGTCTGGATATTCTCCTTCTCCTGCCTCTGGTTCTCAGGCAAAACCTGACTTTTGATTCTTGAACATACTCATCACAATTATTTTAAGTCCGTGTCTGCAGATTCCCGTATCTGGATCCCCGTGGTTTGGTTCCCGCTGTCGGGCTATTTGTCTCACCCTGTTTATTTGTTTCCATTATCTGCAGGGAAGACCACCTCTCACTTTGGCCTAGTGGCCAGGGTTGGGCGCATGTACGGTGGGCCTCCTTCTTCGGGAGACCTGAAAGGTTTCTGGCTTCGCCCTACTCTTAGATATGATCCTGTGAGATTCTCACCTGAAAGTCTGGGATGATCCCAAGGACTTCTTCAGGAAGGTCTTTGAGATCCTGTTTCTGTCCTCCCAGGCCCAAGAGCCCGTTGAGAGCTCAGCAGATGCTCAGACGTTTGGTCACTACAGAGTGTTGAGGGTAGAGTGACACCTGACCTTAGGGTTTTCCAACGCTTGTCATCCTTCCAGGGTCTTAGCCCTCAAATCCTGTGGCCTTGAAATGGCCACAGACAGACTAGCCTCTTTCCTTTCTACTGTGTTCAGGGTTTTTTTTTACTGTTCTAGGTGAAAAGGTTGGTCTGCATTCTCTAGACTTCCATCACCAGAAATAGAAGTCTTTTCTTTGGTGCTTAGAGCAGGCTCACAGACCTGATGGTCTGCTGGCGTTCCCAGACCACCAGCATGGCAGAGGCCCGGGAAGTCGGTTCACGGGGCCGTCCACATGGGTATAAGCACAAATGACTTCATTCAGAACATTAAGAACATTCGTCCAAGTAACCTCCTTAATGAAGCTTTTTTTTTTTCCTGCCTCCTTTTTTGTTAGAAAGAGCCTAACAAGTTCATTTTTCATGAAATTAGTAAATCTCTCTTGGGTTTCATCATGTTGTATTCTTAGAAACTGTCCACCTCTCCTGAAAACATGCGGGTTGTAAGTTTCCAAGTAGCAGTTGGGGCAGGATATGGGGTTTCAGGATGGACAAGCTAACCTCAAACTTAATAAATATATTTTCAGGGGGAATAAAGAACTCTAATTAAGAAAGCAAAATGACAGATCAGAGAAATTGCATCAGGCAAGTCGATCCTAAAGCCTAATTTATTATCCATTTCTTCTCCAGACACAGCACGGAGGATGGGAGCCAATAATTAGTTAGAGCTGAAGCCTTGCTCAGAGTCTGCCTTTGTGCAACGCCCAGACTCTGGGCCTTGTTACTCTCGGGACCCCATCTCGAAGCCCGGGGCACGAGGGCTGGGCGAGGAGGCGCAGAAGGGGAGCTCACTGCGCTAAGTAGAGATGGGGTTGGGGGAGCTACCCCCGTACGAACTGGCAAAGATATCCTCACAGCTGCACGTGGGAAGGGAGGGGAGGAAAGCCCACACACTCCTTGCCTAATCCCAGTTTAGGTCACTTAGAAAACATTGATCTCCTGTGCCAAATCTTATCAATGAGCACCGTGTTGAGAAACCTTCTGAGGCTGAGTCAAGGTCAATGACAAAGGACACAAAGTGCCAGGCTTGCAGGGCACAGGTGCTTCTGTATTTGCCACTTCTCCCACTAAAATGTGCGCACACGGGTGACTCTTCCAGACTTGCGGGGGTGTGTCAGGGCGCGTCGTTATTTCTTCTCTTGTTTCTAAAGCGACCTCATGATGTAGGTAAGGCAGGTATCACGAATCCCATTCACAAGTAAGAAAGCTGCAATACGGAGTGTCACAGGATGTGACCACATTCCCCCAGCACCTTACTGAGTCTTGCTCCCATATTTGTTCAACTTTCCCACAGTCGTAAGGAAGACAGCAGGGGTCGGATAACCACGTATCACATAAAAAATTAAAAAAAAAAAAAAAAAAGGGACCAGGCAAAGATATTCACAGCATTGGTCTCAAAGAACGCAGGAAATATTCTCTAAATAGCAAATGATTCTATCTGTTCTTTTTTTTTTTTTTAAGATTTATTTATTTATTCGAGAAAGAGCAAGAAGTGAGAGAGAGAAAGCACGCGCGAGGGAGGGGCAAAGGAAGAGGGAGAAGCAGACTCCCCGCCAAGCACATAGCCCCACACGGGGCTTGATCTCACAACCCTGAGATCATGACCCGAGCCGAAACCAAGAATCAAATGCTCAAATGATTGAGTCACCAGGCGTCCCCTGCCTATTCATGCTAACAGATTAAACACATAATTCAGAATCTATTACCAAACATAATTAAAATATAAAAATTATGAATGATCATGAATATAGTCTTTTTTCATATTACTGATGGAAGACCATAAATGGTTAATGCTCCAAACATATAAGAAAATACAAAAGGTGCCTTCAGGATTTAAAACTTCACCTGCTAATCATTGTGAATACCCAAAAACAAGGCAGGAAACAGCACCTCGATTCAGTAAAATAAATATTTAATTGGACCATACGTAAAATGCATAGGATATACTAGAGTATAATCTAATATGGATTAGATAAATGCACAAATAACTATGATCCAAGACAAGACATGATATATGATGTTGGAAAAGACATAGGGAAACTGTCACGGGAGATCATCAAAGCATGAGATTTGGAAATAAGCATTCAGAATGATGACTAAATGAGCATGAATTTCATTTTTATAAATATTTAAAATTTACTTTCAAACTCCAGAAGGAAAGAGAAAGACAAGTATTTCTTTCAACTCCGTGGATTGAGTCTCCTCGTATTTTTTCCCCCTGGAGTCCTTAGATGGTATGAACAAACTGGGCTGCTAACATGTTCTTGTTTATACTCAGGAAACTTTGTAGGATTGTATATAACGAGCATTCAGAAATAAACCAATTTATCTCGGGGCTCATGGCATGGATTTTCATTTCTGCTTACAGGTCTTCAAAGGTTAATAAAAAGGGAAAATGGCGTCTATAAATGAATCATAGAAACCAAGAATGTGATGTAATTCCTTCCACCTTAAATAGAAATATCTTTAGACTATTCAACACGGACTCTTCTTACTTTACTTTATAGCTCTCCTGGAAACAAGATACGAGAACCCCTAGCACCCACTAAAGCCCCTTTGTGTTGTGAGCTCTTCCCTTAAAGGTCACCCAACCACCCCAAATGAGACCACAGACCTTCTGCACTCTGTACAATTTCCAGCCCCATAGGATCTGTGAACATGATAAATGGCTGCCGCCTTACAAAGCAAAGCTTGGGCTTCTTTGTTACGCGGCACTCTCAGCCAGAAGAGCTGCCATGATTGTGGCCATGTCACTCCATGATGTGTCCGTATCACAACCCTTTTCTTTCCTGAGTTCAAGGTCTCTGTCAGTCCTTATGCAATTTTTCCATCTTACCACTTCCCCAGTTGGCACTATTTTTCTCCCTGTCATATTTTGGTGTGTTTATTTCCATTTTTAAAGATTTTATTTACTTACTTATTTTAAAGAGGGGAGAGAGAGCGCACGAGAGCAGGGACGGGGCAGAGAGGGAAGCTCGAGCGGTCTCCACACCAAGTGCTGCACCCAACTTGGGGCTCGATCTCATGACCTTGAGATCATGACCTGAATCGAAACCAAAAGTCAGACGCTTAACCAACTGAGTCACACGGCTGCCCTTATTTCCATTTTTAAAACCATCCTAATATTTCGTTTAGAGTCTTTTCCATTGCATGCACTTAGGGGTGACGCTATTGTGAATCGCTTTGTGTATGATTTTGTGCTTGAGTGTGGGATTGATTTTAAAAGACAGATTTTCAGAAGTTCAATTACTAGGTTAAAGAGGATTAATGACTTAAGGCTCCGGAGGCATACTGTCAGATTTATTTTCAGAGTCATAACAATTTAGAGTGACACCAACAACATATGAGCATGGCCGTATGGCTCTCCCCTCTCCAGTTAAATTAAGTTTTAAAATTAAGAAAAATATTAATCTGAAGCATCACACACACTGATTAACTACTCTCCCAAACACATGTAGATGTGGAATAACAACAAGAACAGCTAGAACAATAGGCACATTTTAGTGTGGGCTGAAAACCAGATGAAGTATGATTTAGAAGTGAAAAAACAAAACAAAATCGTAACTGTCAAACCTGAGAGAATGAGAGAAGGCAAGAGGGGAGAAAATGCAGCAGGAGGGGTACTCAGACGCATGGCTAGACCTCTGTGCACAGAAGGGGAGAGAGACAAAAACAGAGAGCTCTAAGCAGAGGGCCGCATCACTCTGTCTAGTAGGATTCTGAGGCTCCATGGAAGCCACTGGGGGCTAAGCATCGGGGCATGCTAGAGGCCACTTGGCATCGGTGGGGTTTTCAGGATTGCTGGGTCCGCAGAGCAGACCATGTATTGATTGGAGACACCCAAACAAGCTTTATTAGGAGAAGGAGGGAAAAAATGCTGACCCCTGGTGTCCCTAGGATAGAATTCCCGCCCTGTTTATCATCCCATCATTTCCTCGGAGGCCAGCTAGACATTGAAACACAAGGTTTAGATAAATAGCATTAGGAAAAAATTACAAAAAAAAAAATAGTAATAATTTGGAATGGGAGTGAATTTGGCCAAAAATTTGATTCAGATACTCTTATTGTTGTTTTCCAGCTAACAGCTCGGCTTCTTTCAGGTAAATGTAGCTCCTAGAATGAAGACGTTTACGAGAATATTCAGAATGGCATTCTAAGGAGTGTGAAATCCCACTGCTGAGCGGCCAGCGTGCTGCGCTGTCCTATTTTTCCCCAGATACCAAGGGTTTGTGATGAAAACATCTGGTCTGTGTGAGCTGGGTTTTGGTAGTAGCACATTATGTAAATAAATCTCTGCTTAAAATGCATCACACCGTTGCAACCAATGTCATCAGCTACCTCGTTTTCCAAGAACAATAGGAAATAAACCACCCATTAAGCCTTCTCCCCAGGAGGAGAACGGGATGGCACTCAGCACCCATGTGTCCCGGCTCCCGGCCTCGCAGGAAGAAATGCATCTTCCCCCAGATCACATTCACGTTTTCGGCACAGACATCTCGTGCATACAAAATAATCACAAGTTTGTTTTCTGCATGGCCAGGAGATGAGAAAATTACATATTCTAGTTTACAATGTGAGCTCCACTTAAATATCGGGGGTGTGTGGATGGTCCACCACCAAAGATCACTTATAGTTGTTTACTGACCTATGGTATGCATGGTAATTCCCTGTCTGTTGTCCCATTTC
>CM052809.1:134494658-134556977 GCA_028533885.1 Nasua narica
TTTGTCTTTCCAGCTTCTCCCTAGTGCCCCTCAGACCTACCAGCCACACTTACTTATCACTTCGGTCTCCTTGCCATCGAATCGTGTTTTCTTCCCATCCCTCCAGCACGCATAGCCCGGCAGCCTCCTGATGATTCACCGCCCCTGATTTCTTCCTCTCTCTACTTCGAACACACACGCACATTTAAAACGTTTTCTATATTTCTACAAGCATGTACATTTTCTGGTGCTCTTCATGGCTACCTACAGATTAGGAACTGGAGCTGACATATTTCTTTAGCCTGAAAAAATTATTATAGTCTTTCTTGGAGAGAAGATTTAATAGAAATGCTCGTAGCTTTTCTCTTCTCAAAAATGTATTTACTTTGCCCCCATCTTTAAGTTCATCTTTTTATTTTGAGAGAATATTAGATTCACATGCGATTTTAAGAAACAGAGATTCTATGTACCCTTTACACAATTTCCTTCGATGATAACATCTTGCCCAAACTGCCTACACTACCAGAGCCAAGAAATCGATACTGGTTCAGTCGAGATACAGCAAGTTCTTCCTATGAGAATCTACAAGGGCGTTCTTTTTAGAGCCCCCATCGGTGACCCCCCATCAGTGACCCTCCCATCAGTGATGCCAGGTAACCACTAATCCGTGTCCCGTTTCTGTAATGTTGCCATTTCAAGAATGAAATTGTATAGGATCTAACAAATTAAGATTGCCTTAGCTTCATTTTTTAAGCCTATTTTTCAGGATATAGAATTCTGGGTTGATAGTCATGCGTGAGTGTGTGTGAGTGTGTGTGTGTGTGTGTGTGTGTGTGTGTGTGTGTGTGTATCCTCTGTATTTTTTCTGATTGGCTTTTTCTGAGCATTTTGGAATCGTGGGTTTATGTCTTTCATCAATGTGAGACCATTCAGAGCAAATATTTCATTAAATATTTATTCTTTCTTATTCTTTTTTCTTTTCTTTTTAAAGATTTTATTTATTTGACAGAGAGAGAGACAGAGTTCACAAGGAGGCAGAGAGGCAGGCAGAGAGAGAGGGGGAAGGAGGCTCCCTGCTAAGCAGAGAGCCCGATGCGGGGCTCGATCCCAGGACCCTGAGATCACGACCTACCCTGAGATCATGACCTTAGCCGATGGCAGGGGCTTAACCCACTGAGCCACCCAGGTGCCCCTGGATTTGTTTATATAGTTTCTATGTGTCTGCTAAAACTCACCATCTTTTCATATCCATTGTCTACTTTTCCTAGTAGATCTTTTAGCATATTTCCGGTTATTTTAAAGCTTTTGTCAAATAAATTCCAACGTCTAGGTCATTTATGGGTCTGCTTCTATTTACCATTTCCTTTCCTGATCATTATATGTGAGAACAGTGCTAATATTTCCCTTCTGGTTCCGGCCGCGGGCTTGGAGCAACCAAGTAAACGGTTTGTTTTACACTTAAGCTAGCTCTGAGCTTCTTGGCAAGTTTAGTTAATTCACCACTACCTTCAGATATTTTGAGACTGGGCTTAGGATTTTCCACTCTGCAGGGCTTGGGGTCTGGGGAGCGGCAGGATTCCCCAAATTTCTTCATGTTACCCCAAACACCAGTTTCCCACACCGGGAGATCTTTCTGGTTTACAAGCTAAACAGTAGTTTTGCACACTGTTGGGGTGCTCTCTTCGCTTTCTGGCGCGGCCTTGGGAAACGCGTAGAGATCCTGTTCTGCCCGGACTGCGTGGACGGGTTCTTTCGTGGACACCCCCCCGGGGGTCTCTCGTCACGTCCAGCCCTCGGCAGCTGAGAACCCAGAGTGCCCCCGACTCGCTTACATCTGTCCTCACACTCTGCTTCCCCCCTTCTCTTCGATTGGAGGGGACACTGGGGACACTGGTCAGCTTTCTGTCCAGCTCTGACCCTGAGCACTTGCTGAAGGGATGTGGGAAAGACTTGCTGACTGGGGGTCCTCAGAATTCTGATCTGTGAGCCGTGTGTGGCCGTTAAAAGATCGTTCGAATTCATGCCCACTTCTCCTTCACCCACGGCAGAATCCTCTTTTCTTACATCTGCACCAAGAATGAGAGTAGCTATGGGTCTCTTCTCACCTCTGAAAACCTTGCCATTTTCTGGAGTTTGGTTCCTGATGGGTTTTTTGTTTTTTTTTTTTTACATCCTAAGCTCTCAGATTGGTTTAGAAAGACCAGGATTTTGCAGGTTATACATCTTGTTTGGGTTACTGAGAGCAGGAGACTCTTGGGAGACATCTTCTCTGTCTCTTACCTTCTGTTTCCTGCCATTTCTGTGTGGGTTGTCTTCTGTAATTATGTACAGAGCAATCTTAAACCAGTATCTCATCATTTGTAACTAATCGGCTTATATCCTGCCTTCTGGTGTTATACTTTGAAATATATACGTGTGTATCTTTGTTTTTAGAAGTTCTATTTTGTTCTTCACATCTGTTGCCTGATGAATCTCCATAATCTCTTGTTTTCCTGTTATACTTTCATATTCCCATCCAATTTCTTTAAAATATGAAATACCATTATTGCATGTACCCTAAATCTGAGAAATAAGACATACACAAACTCCATAAATCTGATTAAAACCCACTTTGTTGTTTCTGGAAGTTCCCACTCATGGGATGGGTTTTATCTTCCCATCTGTTAAGTAATTTCGTGGATATGAGTAGGAATTCATGTTCCTTGAACTTGACCTATGGGAATTCTTTACGGACTGGACTTAAAAATATCTTTCCTCTAATAAGGATTTGCATTTGACCCCAGGTGCTTTAAGGACCATTAAATTGGGAACACTGTGAGTGAATGTGGAGGGATTGGAGGCCATATAAGTGGCGTACATTCCTGCCCATGTTCACTTGAGTGTAGGACTCGGGGTAGGAATTCTCGTGCTAGAAACTGGTGTGTGCGTGCGTGTGTGCATGCGTGCGTGCGTGTGTGTGTGTGTGTGATTCTCCTTGTTCCAGCCATAGCTAGGATGAAGTGGGGATTCTGTCCCAACCTTCTCCTTCTGTGGGTTTTTCCTCGGCTTGACCCAGAGCTTCACCTCTAGCTCTGTCCTGGCTCCCTGGGACACGGTTGGCGGTCACCGACGGGCCTCCCGCCCTTCTGGCCCCAGGTCTGGTTGTCTTTGCCCTTCTCCGTGGCCTGCAAGCCTCAGCCTGTCCCCGTCTGGGACTGGCTGACTCCATCCCTTCTCGCCCAGGCAGATTCGGGTCCCTCCCCCTGGGGATTTCGGCTTCCTCGTCCTCTCATCCTCAGCACATTTTCTGATTTTCTGCCACCTCAACTATGCATTAGATTTTCAATGTTTTATTCGGCATTTTTTAGTTGTGCTCCTTGTGTGCAATTCTGCACGATTCCACGATGCTGCTCTTTATCTTTTACTTCTACTGGGCTGGCCTGACAACTGGTGTGCAAGCTTGTGGTTTCCAGGGGCCCTCAGGAGCCAATTCATCATTCATTCATTCATTCATTCATTCAGAGTGCAAAGGAGCAGAGAGAGGGAGAGAATTCTAAGTAGCTCCACACCCAGCGTGGAGCCCGATGGGGGCCTCAAAGTCACGACCCCGAGATCAAGACCTGAGCTGAAACCAAGAACCAGACGCTTGGCCAACTGAGCCTCACAGGCACCCTGGGAGCCGTATTTTCAAAGCACACTTGAGGATCTGGGTAAGTGTGGGCAGTTGTGCGTACTTGTGAGATAAGTACACGCTTATCACATGCCCGCCTTGCAGAGCCTCTGAGGGGAAAGCCTGCTTCTTCCTCAGGCCACTGGCCCATTTGGATTTTAAAAACATTAGGTTAGTGTTAGTGACTTTTATATTAGTCTAAGTTTAAAAGTAAACGTATCGTTACCACAAACTTACTTTTAGTCAAATTAAATTTCAAACAAGCCCTTACACTTTTTAAAAAAATGTGTAACGATCACTTCTAATTTTAAATTAATCATGAGACGGAAATACACAACTTCTAAATGATGACTAGAAACAGTCCGGCGTTAACTGCTCGTAGAGATTTTCCGGAGCGAAAGGCGGAGTGAGTCTGTGCGAGCTCAGGGAAGGGAGGCACAGAGTCAGCTCGAACTACACGGACCTGCTGTGGGCCAAGGCTAACCGCGGAAGCGATCTGGGAATTCTTAATATGCACTGTTTTCCCTTTCTGCAGAGAAGGAACACTTCATGTGTGGACACAAGCTGGGGCAGACAGTGGCCCGGGCGTTAGAAACAGCAGGTTCTCGGGGCACCTGGGGGGCTCAGCCGGTTACGCATCTGCCTTCAGCTCAGATTATGATCTTAGGGTCCCGGGATCGAGTCCTGGATTGGGGTCCCTGCTCAGCAGGGAGCCTGCTTCTCCCTCTCCCTCTGCTGCTGCCCCTGCTTGTGCTCCCTCTCTCTCTCTAGAGGTTAAATAAAATCTTTGAAAAAGAAACAACCAAGCAGCAGGTTCTAGGCAAAGCCCCAGAGACTTGGCTCGCACGCTGTCTCTGCCGCCCTGTGGCAGGGTCTCAGGCGATGGGGCTGACATTCCCCCGCCTCGTGTGGTGCACTGGCCATCCTGCTTCGTTGGCCAGGGCACAGCTGCACCTCCCTTCTCCCAGGAGGCATCAAGAAACAATGGGAGGAGCGCCTGCAGGGCTCAGTAGTTGGGCGTCTGCCTTCGGCTCAGGTCATGATCCCAGGGTCCTGGGATCGAGCCCCGCATCGGGCTCCCCGCTCGGTGGGGAGCCTGCTTCTCCCTCTCCCACTCCCTCTGTGTGTGTTCCCTCTCTCACTGTGTCTCTGTCAAATGAATAAATAAAATCTTTAAAAAAAGAGAGAGAGAGACAATGGGAATGGCTATAAACCAAGTCTGACCTTTCTGACACCTTCTGTTATGCCCTTGCTCCGTCCGCCTGGTGAAACCCAGGATCTGGGATGCAGGAAACACCTTATCCATGGCCACAGACACCTCACAAACCAGCAACAAGTTCCTACCATTTGCCTAGTGCTCCTTACCAGCCCGTGTGGCCACTAATGTCCAGGTGCCCTAGCCTGCCCGCCCTCCACTCTGGGAGCAGCTACGGTGATGGCCGTGGCTGACATTCCTCTGTAACATTCCTCTGTTTTAATAAAAGTACTTTGCCTTGAAAAACTCTCTACCACGCAAAAAATTTCAATCAAATGGGATTAGTGGCACTGAATTACTTCAATAGTTAACAAAGAATAGTGTGCCGTTTGCGTATAAACTCGAACATTTAAGGCAAATCTCCCACCCCCCCCCAAAATCAGAATCAACAAGAAAACAATAAAGGTAAAGGAAAGCAATCAAAACGATTCCATTCCAATGGTGAAAGATTCCTAGCTGCCGATTGCCAGTCCACCAGGATTCTGGCCGAACGCTATGGGAGCTTCAGTGGGCTGTGCTCCTGAAAAGCACTTCAGCTGCATCCCAGGTAAGTGCCCTTGAGGCCGGCGGTGCAGTTCATGGGCGAGGCCGCAGCGCCCCCTGATGGCCACTGTGCCACTCTTTTCATTCCCAAGTTCAAAATGCAGTCTCTTGTTCTCAAAATTCGAGTCCTGAGTTACCACCGGGTCACATCCTGTCTGAAGAACGGGAGAAATGACGGCCCGAAGGATCCCAGGCTGTGGTTTTTGTGCTTGGGATGAAAGGCTGGGACCTCCTGAGCACAGTGCGTGGGGAGGACAGGGCTCCGAAGTGAGCTAAGACCACGGGCTGCACTGCTCGCGGCCCCTCCTCACCGCCACTGTCCCAGGGACAGCTCCTCAGGCTCCTGCGCCCTCAGCGTCCAGCCCGGGCGCGTGACCCACGTGCGCGTCACCGCCTGCCCTGGCTGCCCAGCTTGGGCCCCCGGAGCCGGTGAGCTTCCTGGGCGCCCTGGAGACCCCCATTCAACTCCAGGTTCAAAAGTTCTTTCCCTCGGCTGTTGACTCCTTTGTTTTAAATGATACAACCCGCAGCCGTGCATTCTGCTTGGACACCGGAAACTCGGTCTAAGCAGAGCGTAGAACTGCTTCTCCCCGAGGGGAAGGGCACTGCAGGGGCGCCGGGTCTGCGCAACAGGCCACGGCACCGAAGGGATGCTGGCCAGTGGGCCGCACACACCTGGCGACCAGCGCGCGGCAGCCACGGAAAACGTCCACGGCTCCCTATCCTCTGCCAATTAAAAACACACGGACCTACTGAGCTCAAAAAACTATGACCAACCCGTTCACCAGGCAAATTACCCAAGCCCACCTGCAAACCCAGTCTCTTTGCCTGCACGCCCTTACCTCTGGGAAATGCTCCCCAAGGTCACCGCCACGCACCGGAGGCACAATGCCATCGTCACCTCCCTAACCTCACGGCTCCAGCACAGCCGCGGCCGGGAGACAGCCGCAAGGGACCGCGCCACGGCCCCCAGCCCACGGAGCTTCGAGTCCCAAGGAGGTTCTGGTTGGCACGGTCTTCTCCCTCGTGACCACACCTGGGCACGCACGCACATGCGAGCACACACACACGCAGCTCCTAGTCTCCCCACAAGGCCAGCCCCCCAACTTCTGCCCGATTTCGTCCACCTCTGCACTTTCGCCTGTGAAGGCCGTGCTCCTGGTTCCCACGTCCCGAAAGCGCACTCAGCATTTGTGTTGCAGCCACCGAACCTGTGCGCCTGTCCCCAACCCCGGGTGCCCAACTCAGTAACCTGGGAATCTCGATTCCTACCTGGTCCCTCTGCCCCAGTGCATGGAGTTAGCAGGGATTCCCCCTCCAAGATAGATTTGGAACCCAGGTACCCTTTATCTTCTGCTGCCACCCTGGGCCCTCCCGACCTCCTGAGCGGACTCGGCTTCCCCTCCTCCCATCCTCTGGCCCCAGAGCAGCCCCAGCGAACTGCGATCGCACAGGACACCTCTGCTCAAAGCTCCGTCCAAGCACGAACGGGCCCAGGGCTGCCTGGGTCCAGTGACAGCAGTGACCTGTATGATGGAACAAACGACACTCGCCCCCTTAAACAGCGTGTCCGGGCTACACCAGCCTCCCTCCTGCACACAGGGGGCTCTTCCCTCTCAGAGCCAGGTACCTGTCCAGCACGGTCACTTGTCTCCTCTCAGGGCTAGCTCACGGGCTACCTCCTCAGAAGGGGCCCTCCTTGCCCAGTCCGCAGGAAGAGAGGAGTCACCCCTGCCACCCCGTGCAAACCTCCGCGCTCACTTCGCTGCACTTACTACAGTTTCTGACTGATCAGTCACTGGGGGGTGGCTAGGGTCTTCTCTCCCAGCAGGTTCAGGTCTCTGTCGACTAGGCCCCTGCTGTCTGCCCTCCAGCTGCTCCCAGCGAGGCCCCAGCAGGAGCACATACTCCGCCAACACCGGCAGAAAGAACAACAGGCCAACAAAAAGCTTCCAAAGCACGATGCAGAGTTATTTATAAATCTCAATTACGTTTGTTATAATTACTTTAAAAACACGAGGCAAGAGTAGCAAAATAGTCGTCAAATGTAATTTTTAAAGGGCAGCAGTATTTGTAAGTAAACAAATCCAATCATGAGGGCCAATCAGTATGTAATTATCCGGTATCCAATGTCGCTAAGAGCATCTCGGAGAAACCCGCCAGACAAGGGCAACGTAGTATATTTCTATCACCTGGAACAGCCGCTTTATCTCTGGTTAGAGTGCAGAACTTTCCATCCTTGGTTAGGGTAGAGGTAACGCCCGGTGTCGATCCTCACTCATCAGAACAATCATGGGCATGGCTTACTTTAATTTTTTATTATAAAAAACACATACAAGAGTTTTAAGAAATGATGAATATAAGACAAATCAGAACCACGGTGAGTTATTAAACCCATTTTCTATGTACAAATACTAAAATTCCGAAAGTGGAATATCATCAAATGTGAAACACATTATAGCACGGTCCATATACACACGGCACACACACAGACCTGCCTGTGCGCGTCTCCGAATCGTCTATGTACACGTCGCCGACATAAACCCTGTGAGTCAACGTCTACTCTTCAGCCCTCCTTGTCCTGACACAGCGACAGTTTTAAGGAACTGCAGAGACAGGAAGAAGATGCACTAGAGCGGGTCTCGAAGGCTCTCCTGGGTTCTTCTCTGACCAGTTGCACATTATATACCTTGAGAAACAATTTTGTCGCCCATTTCCAGCTAAGACAGTGGAAGAGTCTTCTAGCTCCTTCTTAGCCAGTTTATTTTTCCCTAGTCAATCATTTCAGCGCAAAGTCCAAAATTAGCTCAGGAACCAAATCAATGCTTTTATATTAAATTCATTATAAAATGCCACTCAATTTTAAAAAGCGACTAAAGGACACTTTCTGCAGCAAAAAAGGGCTAAGTTCAAGTTTTTGTTGTTTGACCAAGACACAATAATACAACCCACATGTCATGGAATCACAACGGCCTTAAGTGAAATGTATGCAGTCTGGGGAAAGGCAGCCCTGCCACGGCCGGCTTCTGTCTCCTCGTCACAGTGAGGAGAGCCTCTGGGCATTTTCTCACTTCGATGACTTTCCCTTTGAAACCTCAGTTTGTGCTCCGCGAGCTGACTCATCTATTCATACTCGAGATATGTAAAGGCACTTCTCTAGACGCAGGGGTGCGGGGCGTCTTAGCCGACTTCCTCCGCGCACAGCGAGCTGACTTCCTCCAGGCAGCTGAGCACCGCGGAGGGCACGCTGTGCGCGGTCTCTTGGCGCCAGGCCTCCAGGATTTTGGATATTTCCGCTGGATTGCTGGGACTCAGATCACACAGCGCGTACACAGCCGCCAGCTGGATGCCCCACGGGATATCTGCAAGGAATTTTCGTATCAGTCATTACACAAGAAAAGGCTTGCTATTCAAAATGTTCGTGCTGTCCTCCGCTGAATTACTATTCATGTATAGGACACCCTCTGCCGGCATGAAAAATATAAAAGAAAAACCCCGTAATGAAAAAACGAGTTAAGGACGCATCTGCAGAAAGAAACAGAAGAGCAGAAGAGCTGTGCGCAGGCCCCGGGGCCGGCCTGTCCCCCGAGCCCTGGTGGAGTCAGCATAGGACACGTGGCCACAAAGCTCGCGGCCTCGCGTGACCAACGCCAAGCTTCCCGAAGCAGCTCTGGAAGGATCACGTTCCAGACGTAAGTCTCAATAAAACGTCGATCCCAAAGCATCCGTCCAAGAAGTGACTGCACGGGCTATCACTGCAGTGTTTACACGTGGGCTCCGACACGAGGACCGCAGACCTGGGGCGAGGTGAAGCCCACCCCCACACAGCATAGCCCAGAGCTGGGGCGGCAGCCGGGGCCGGCGGGCCACTGCCGTGGGGGCCTTCTCATTTCGCATAAGGCTTTTTTAGAAGTTATTTACTTAAAATTTAGTTCAGCTAGGTCTCGGTTAAATTGTAATTCCGACCACACCGCAGAAAACCCACCCCACTGCCCTGCGGCGCGCAGGCAGGGCGGCCGCCCTCCGCCCCCTCCCCTCTCCCGGCCTCGCCGCAGTGAGGGGGGCACAGAGCGCCCCACGCGGCACAGACGCAGACAGGGTCCAAAGGGAGGAGCGCGGGCACTCAAGCACCATCTCGATAAACAAAGGTTTTACCTTCGTCCTGGGCGTGCTGTATGAACATGCCAATGACGGAACTAATGTTCTTCACAGCGGACGGGAAGCCTTCCTTCAGGCCCAGCTGGCCTAAGCGACCTGGAGGACACAAGGAAACCAAAACACGAGCCAGCTTCAGGGAAGTGCGAACTTTTCGAAAAGCTTTAAAATTGCTGTTTCTTTCCTGTCACACCGTGGGTGCAAGTTACACTTAGGGATCCTGAAGTTCAAATGGGAACGTGTTTCTTCCAAGAAAGCAGATTACAGGGTGAGCCCCCAGGACCCCCCCCCCCCCGAGTGCTGTGTGTCTCACTGGGGGCGCTGGGGACCGAGAAAGCGGTCACCCCGCCCTCACTCACTCAGGACACAGCACACGGCTCTCTCGGAGGCGTCATACGGGGTGGAACTGAGGAGGGAGACTGGCGGCCGCAGGCTCCCGGTGAAACGGCGGACTTCGGGGAGGCTCCGCGAACCCCCGCGCGGCTGCCCAGCAGGCCTGGCCTTGGCGGAACACTTGGCCGCTCTGACCCGGCCGAGAGCACAGCGGCGCTCGAGTGTGGTTCGCAGGCCCCAGAGGCTCAGGGCAAAGCGATTTTCTCGACGACACCAATTTCACTCAGGAGCGGCCTGCCTTCTTCTCAGGGCTGAGACCAGACGGACGGCACAAAAGCCGGGGCCCCGGGCCCCCAGAGCTGCGGGAACCGGGAGGGGAACCGGACACTCCTCCGTGCAACGCCCACAGCTCCCTGAAAGAATGACCGGCAGACTACAGCTCTCCAGACCGAGACACACACTTTCTCAAAAATGAATAAAGGGAACCTGTCACTGCGAGGAAATTTATCGCTGTTGTCAAAGATAAAATGTGGGCTCTTAAGCAAAACTAGAATTTTGGAAAACTCCCATCAGTCACCCAGCCTGACAGCTTCAAATATTTAAGACCTCTGTGATGAGATGAGGGATGATATTAATGCCTCTCTTCTCGGTACTGCGGGCATCTGGAAGACCTACGCAAACCAGCATTTTCCAAGTGAGCCGAGGAGGTCACGGAACCATGACTGGGCAAAAGGCCTCCTCCCTGCACACGGGAGAGCCCCAGGCGGCCAGGCAGGAGGACTCCCCGGGAAGCGTTCAGACTTCATGCTGCACCCAGCCTTCCGGAGTTACCCCTTGTGGAAGTCCATCGCGGTGTCAAAGAAGAGTATCCACGATGATCTGAAAAGGCTAGTAAAATCCTCCTCTCTTACCAGCTCCATACACAACTGGATTTTCTTCATACACTTCAACCAAAACAACACACTGTATGAGCCTGAGCGCCGAGCAGAGAGGCCCGTGAATCCGGCCAGTAAAGAGGTCTTGTGACGAGGCAATGGGCCGTTCCCCTCACGGTTGTTGTCGCTGGGGAAATACTGTTCACGGAGAATGTCATTATGTCAACGCTGGTCTATTATTATTAATGTTAAATGAATAACAAAATGTTATTTTCACCTCTGAACATGTTAGCCCCTGCTAGATAGGACCTGGAGTGGCAGAAGCTCTGGGCTTCTCGCCAGGGGGGAGCTAAAGCCAACCGAAGGTCAAGGAAACAAGATGAGGCCACACGGCTAGTTCCCAGTCCCCCGGTCCTTCTTTATTCGGGGTCTGGGGATTCAAGCTTGCTTCAAGGCAGAGGCCCCATTCTATCTCTCAGGACGAGGCCTCGGGGACACGCCGGATGCGCTGCATCCACAACATTTTCCTGGGTTCTTACGACAGGACCCTGCGATCTCATGGCTCTGGACCCACGTTTTCTCCGTACCACACACGGTCTCAGGCTGGGATGTGAACCCAGGCTCTCAGCTTCACCTTTACCTTGAATATGGAGAAACTGAGGCCCAGGACACTACAGAAACCTTTATTACTTAGTGTCCCCGAGAGAAACCGACTTCGTGCTGGTTACAGGCACCGTGAATGCTGTGACAGAGAGCAGACACTCTATAAATTCCTACTGATGGATGAACGCCTGGAAAATTTCTTTTTTGTTTTTTAAATATTTTATTTTTAAGATTTTATTTATTTATTTGACAGAGAGAGAGAGAGATCACAAGTAGGCAGAGAGGCAGGCAGAGAGAGGAGAGGAAGCAGGCTCCCTGCTGAGCAGAGAGCCCGATGCGGGGCTCGATCCCAGGACCCTGAGATCATGACCTGAGTCGAAGGCAGAGGCTTTAACCCACTGAGCCACCCAGGCGCCCACGCCTGGAAAATTTCAAAGCCAGGATGAAACTATAAACATCTGGACAATTTCTGGGAAATCTTTCACTGAGGCTGGAAAGTACTGTACTTCGGCGATCAGGAAGCTCACTTACTGATCACTCAATTATCTGCTTCCAATTAGATCAAACTGGTAATGGTATGCCACCAGATCTGTCCTCCAAAACAATCTACCAGGGGTGTCCAACACATAACTGCTAGTGGAGACGGGGAAGGGGCGTGTGCCACACAGATGTGGGCTCATCCAGCTGTGGGATGGGAGTACATCCTCAGGTAATACAGAACCCTATTAAAACGGCTTCTGTTCTTTCAATTAAAAATGCTTAATGGATTGGATTTTGTAAGTGATTTAAATTAACGGAGCTATCAGGGGTACAGTAAGAGGAAGTCATGACTCAGAGATAGGTGATTTAGGAGAAAAAACTTACATATATAATGACAAAGACGATGGAGAAATTTGCTCAATACATGGGAAGAAAAGTCCTCCTACAGAAGGAATGTGAGTCCAGGGTGGCTCGGCCGCATTAAAAGACAACAAGAAAGAAACGTGGACTTAACCTCCACGCCAAAGACAGCATTGCCCAGCGCTCAGGGAAGCGTGAGGAAGGTAGCTGCGGGCCCACCGGGAAGGTGCCTGGGTAGCCACCCAGGGTTTTCATTCGAGATTGCAGGTAGACATGCCGGGGGACAAGCAAGCTGAGATAATTTCAAAGAAAAGGGAACAGGCCTGGGAAGAGACTGGGTACAAATCGACAACGGTTACTTCGACCGGCCCCACAAAATCCTGCTGTGGGAAACGGTGCCCTCGCAGCTTCTAGGCTCCGGTAAATACCAGATGGGCCACGGGTAGTTCGCAAGCTCTTTGCGGGCAAAAAAGGTACCACACAGCCCTGCACTCAACTCAGTCCAGCAGCGTGCGAACTTCGGTCTCCGCTCTGCCACCTCCCCCTGGTGTGGCCTCAGAAACAAGGGCTGAGCCTTTCCAAGCCTCATGTCTGCCCTGACTGAGGTAGTTTCTACCACTTCTCCACGGCCCCCTGAATCTACAGCAATGCACTCGACAAATGCGCTAGCACATCATCGTTGGATACTAGACCCTCATCTAATAATCTGACATCTGCTAACAGCAATCCTCACACCCCTATCCCACATCGGACAGCACTGAACTGCTCTGACAGAAAGCGCCTTTTATTTCCCATGGAGTGAAAATCCAGTTGGGGTTTTGCAAATCGGGAAATAAGAATAAACATAACTCCTGTATTTTATCAATGACCAGTGACTTTGGTCATTATTAAATCACAGCAGAGCAATTTAATTACTTGCTAAATTCGTCAGTGTCCGCTTCAGAAAGCACAAGGTTCTCTAATGGAGCGTCCTCTTAGGAACAGTTCCAAGTCTGACAGGCGTGAAGGGTCCACGCACATCCGACGCGGACGCGACTCCTCACAACTCTGTCGGCAGGCCTCCCCAGTCTCCGCCCCTGCCCTCGGCCGCCCACCCACACGCCGCCCCATCACCCAGGAAACCGCTTTGGGGCACAGCCAGCCGCAGCAGGCAAAGCTGAGCCGCCACTGGCCGGCGCCAGCCTACGACACCGTGGCCGGCCTGGCTGTCCCGGCGGCCCTCTCCTGTCTGCGGACCTAAGCAGGGCTCTCCAGGCCTGCCTCTGCTCTCACTTTCACCCTCACCACCTGCTGGTTACCCGTCCTTTGGATCACCCTCGATATTTGTGTGTTATCGTTGTGCCCTACAAAACTGTTAGCTATGTATTGTCCGTTATTCCCACAATATGTAACTTACTTCACAGGACTTTAGTTATGTGAGTATCCACACACATTTTCTAAAAAGCTTCTCAGGCAATACGGACGACCAGCCAAATGTGGAAGCCTCCGGAAAGCCAACTGCCGGGGAGATTCGCGCACGAGGCCGCCCCTCTGCAACAGATGCACAGGGACCGCGCGGAAGTCGCCCGAGGCGCAGCCTTCCACTGTCCCACACCCGTCCCCTCTCCTGTTACGACCAAGACATCTGTAAGCAAACACCTCTGCAAACAACAGCAGCAAACATCACACCATATTTCCTAAGTGTGACTTCAAAAAGTTTATCATGTTCTTTTCAAGAGTCCAAAGATACTTTAGGTCGGTATATCTATTTAGGGATTTAACAGTATCTCCCAATTTTTTTAACTTTCAAATACGTTTTATAATTTAAAATGTCAGTTCCAAGTATGAACATTTTTCCTGAACCCCTGAGAGAAGATGCTGTCGAGAGCAGAGCGAGCAGACGTCCAGATGCCAGTGCACCGCTGAGAACGCCGTCCCTCCCCCTGCTCTGTCCTTACTGCTTCCGGTTAAGGGCTGAAAGCGTTCCTCGGGGCCTCCTGAACTAAGGGATTCTGCAAACTGCGTTTTGAGACGGCCCCCAGGAGCAGCTGACTCACTTCCACACCTCCAGCTCCCCTTGTCGGCGTCTCTTCTACTCCCCCACCGTCTCCAGCAATCACCTGGCCCACGTGTGCTCTTACTGGTAACTGTACCCCAAGTGTATTTCCGGTTCAATCCAGTGGAATTAGATGTCTTCCCTGAGAGCAGGCTCCTGCTTGGACCATTTTACACATTTACTTTGCACCGTGTTCTTCGGTTTGCATGTAAAGTATGCACAGAACAGCAATACCTATTTACTGGGACGGTAACCCAGCTAGCCATTATATACGTGTCACAGACAGACCTACTTATGGGACTTACTTGGCAAACCTTACTTCAAGCGGTACTATCTCGAAGTTCTAATTAATTAAACTCCAAAGATACTTAAAAGTCATGGTGAGCCATGTTCCAGGATCTGAGGGGCTACAACACAGGCATCAGATGAGCCTCGACGGTGTGCCCCAGGGGTCAGGACTCCGTGCTACAGGCTACAGACGGAGAAGCCCATTCAAAGTAGGAAGAGCCTTCCGAATTAGTAGATCTCATCAGTAGGAGTTCTGCAGGGCCTGTAGAGCAACTTGTCAGAGGAGGCAAGGAGGAAAAAATAAAAAGTGTGGGTGACAGGGAGCAGAACCAAAAACCCACTGAGGTCCTGCTTACCCAAGACGGAAGAGAATCTATGCCTCACTTAAAATCTGTTTAAACAGATTTTAATTTCCGGATATGGGCTTGGAGGAAAACAAGGCCAGTCCCCAGTCCCAGAGCCGCACGATGTGACCCTGCCGGGGCCAGCAGAGAAGAACGTGGCACACGAGGGGGAGACAGCGAGTCACAGACAGCGAACGAGACCCGAGCGCCGCGGACCACAATCCCGTGAGCTGGTGGGCACGCGCGCGTGGACAGGAGGCGGCGAGCAGCACATGTGCCATCACACACACAGTGGGCCGCGTGAAGACCTCATCTCTGACAAAGTCAGAGAAAACATGAATTTACAAAGTCTGAGCGAGGAGAAGGAAGTGAGCGTGCATCTACAATGGTGGAGCAACCATCAGCAACCGTTACTACACTTTTATTCTCCCACTAATACGTGATCAATATCAAGAAAACATTCTCTTCAAATAGGCAACTCACCGATCAGCCTCAGTATCGATGCTATAATAATATCAGGAGTATATGCGATGTTCGCGTGTCCTTTTCTGTATTTTATCCACTTATCCATTACAGGCCACAGCTCTTTACTAGGAAACAACAATAGCATATAGATGTATTATATATATGTTATACCATATATGTTACATATACAATATACATACGAACGTGAAAAGCTTGCATGCTCACCATCACTCAAATATGAACTTAAAAATGGTCCATAAGAAATAAACAATTGATAAAGAAGAAGGAGTAGGCTCCATGCCCAACGTGGGGCTCAAACTCACAACTCTGAGATCAGGAGTCCCATGCTCTACTGACTAAGCCAGCCAAGCGCCCCAGAAGAGGTCTTCTGAAGATGTCACCTTCTAAGGTTAAAATGAGACCGGACACTGGAAGCTCATACACTCCCCAACTATCAGCTCTCTGGGCCCACGCTGGCTTAAATGAAGCTACAAGTACCTATACGCTTGCATCTTTATTCTGTTTTCACCATTTTTCTGGGACTTTGAGTAGGGACGCTAGACAATGTCCCCAAGTCCCAGAACTGGAAGAGGTGGGAGTCTGCACTGTCACTGGAGACCTTCCAGACATGTATGTGGCACCCGTGTTCTAGAAGCCTCTACCACGTCCTCGGAGGAGCACGGAGCTCAGAGGCAGCACCGAACCACACCTTAGAAATTCCCCATTGACTGAAAACAGTGCCGGCTCCTCTTCACCTTCTCTTCCTTCCAAAGGGTATTTCCTTCTTATATGCTATTTATAGCATTAAAAAGTTAAACGCCAACACATAGAAGAAAAAGGTAAATTAAGAGCACCTCAAGTAAGACATTTTCAGATACTACTACTCAACTAGTTCCGGACTTTTCTTCCGCCGCACTTCTCTAGGCGCTGGGCAGGACCCCCGCGGAGGCGGCCACAGCGCTCTGGGCCCCGGGTGTGGCGCTGGCCCAGGCAGAGCCCGCTCTCCAACACTCTGTCCCCACCCCCGGCGGGGGTGCCCAGAACCACCTGTGCTGGGCTCCCCCGGGAGTCGAGGGGACAGGAGGCTCCCGGACGAGACAGACGTGGCCCACAGGGGGCTCTCACACGTGTACAGACGGCAGCAGACGGCCCGCCCCGTCACCCCCTCAGTCGGCAGAGCCCCGGGGCGACTCCCACGCCAGCACCTACACATCCCCGGACGGCCGTTACTTTAACGGGGCGCTGGCTCCTTATGTCAAGTACCGTATTCAAGTCCCTACCGTCTGACATTCAGACAAATCACCTGTCCCTGGTGCTGAGGAAAAGGGAGCCCAGTTTTCCACAGAACACACTCAGGTATCTCCAGGATACGGACTACCCATCCTCTGTGAAGCCTCTGTAATGTCTTAAACTCCTTTAAATCAGCCTTTCTCAATCAGGCTTCCAAGAAAATTAAGAGCCACGGAACAATCACGTGAGTGACCGTTTTCTCCGACTCGCATCTCCCATCCCTCCAGAGACGGGACACAGCTGGTGCCGGAGTTCTCGTGCACGGATTCGTTACAGCAAACAGATGCCTGAGACTTGGTTCCCTCCTGAACCCCACGTGCGAGGGCTGCTAACGTGGAGTTCCTACTCCGTTCACGTGGGTTCCCCGAGTACGGGAATGTTCAGATCCGATCGTGATGCCTCCCCATACCCAGTGGCGGGCTCCCTGTCTGGGCACCGCTCTAGGAGTGGGGACGTGCCAGTGAGCCCAAACCCCTCCTTCACGAGGGTCACTGCTCCTTGGGAGAGAGACCGCAGTAACGGACTCTAAGAAGTTACAGCCCCCACAAAAACAAAGTCAAGGGGATGTGACAATAAGGCAAGTCTTTTAACAAGTTTTGCCGATTTTGACCCAAATCAAATGTCACCGGTAAATGTTTCAGTGACCTTCCAGAGCAAAAACTATGTAAAACACAATTCAGCAACCATTCCACAGCCTACCTTCCAACCCAAGAACCCAACTTCTAATCAGCAAACAGCCTCGTACCTTATAATGTTGTCATGTGTCCAAATCCATTTCTGATGGCAGCAGAGCAAGTCAATGGCAAATATGTACTCCCAGGTGTTATCACTTAAGTCTTCCCCAAATTTTTCGCTGGACTGAAATTCTGTTTTCGGACACAACTGTATGGTCAGCAGGAGCTTAGAAACCATGAAACCCACATCCACAGGAGCATTCTAGCAAAAAAAAGAAGGGAAAATAAAATTTAGAGTTTCAAATATAACACATCTTATGTTAGTCCTCTCATAAATGAGTGTAACAAGCATTAGATGAATCATCATTTAATTTTAAAAGACACTTTTTGAAAGTTGTTTTTGAATAGGAACTATGTTTAGCGTAGTCCTTTAATATTTCCCCTGAGGTGATTATAAGCATAGAGGTTGGGAGGCCAGATAAAAAAGCTCCAGGCAGGGGGCACCTGGGTGGCCCAGTTGCTTAAGCATGCAACCCTAGGTTTCAGCTCTGGTCATGATCTCAAGGTCCTGAGGTCGAGCCTGGGGGTGGGTGCTCCACGCTCCAGACTCTCGCCCTCTGGCTCCGCACCCCCCCAGGGTGCACACTTGTGCTTTCTAAAATAAATAAATAAAATATTCAAAAAATAAAGCTCCAGGCAGGGTGCAGAATCTAATGAGGCAGAAAGGAGATTAGCTGCCATACAGATAGAAATGCAAATTTTTATTACCTCAAATCAGAGAATTAAAGTTATAATTTTTTTAAACTTAAAAAAAAAAGTCCTTCAAATCCCATCATCCTTCTGACCCTAAATATTTTTACAAAAACTCATAAAACCGCATCAGCCAGCACCAGATTCCTTACCTGGCATCTTTCACACTTTCACACCTGCGCACATTTGATGACCCCCGTATCGCGAGTCTGAACGCGCCTTCCTGTCGCTGGATGTTAACGTGACGGGCCGGTCTGCTTATCCACTGGCCCCGACAGACGTCTGGACTACTCCAGCCTAGGCTACCCGTGCAAATGCTAAGAACATGCATGTAACACATCTTTGTGTGGACATTAATTTGTCTTCTCTCGGACAATTACCCAGCAATCCATTGTAATTTTTATTGGGTTCCATTACTAAAAAATAAATAGGGGGCGCCTGGGTGGTTCAGTCGGTTAAATGACTCGTGATCTCAGTTCAGGTTTTGATCTTAGGGTCATGAGCTCAAGTCCTGCACTGGGCTCCACAATGGGCGTGGGGTCTACATAAAAACAATAATCAATCAATAAAAAATAAACAGAAAGCTTTCAATCTTTTCTTATACTTGCAAAAGACTGGAATTATTTGGTTCTTCAAAGATTAGGCAAAATTCAGATGGAATCTACATATGCTTTTTATACAGTAAATTTTACATCAACATTTCCACTTCTTTTGAATCAACTGATTTATCAAGTGTTCTATCTCTAAAACCAAGTTTGGTTTTTTATTTTTATTTTTTGCTAAGAAATCATCCTCGGCTTCCAACCTGTCACTATTTCTCCTGTGTCTGGAGTCTGTTTTCTTTCTCATTTTTGGAATCCTCAATATTTTCTATTTTCTCTTTTTTCATTAATCTGACCTGAGGACTGTTTTGCTACTATTTCTTAAAGGCAATAAGTTTTTCTTCTACATGTTTTGTTCTCTGCTTCATTACTATTACCTTTTAAATTCTATTCCTTATTTCCTAGATCCCATCTAGGATTTCAGATATTTCATTTCTAAGATGATAATCAGCCATTTTATTATCTAATAATGAAAATATTTAAATACCTTAAATGAGTATAAGTCTTGCAAAAACTAGAGATCTTTGGTATGAAGGGTTTTCCTTTTCAATGACTTTTAGAACATTCATCTTACTTTTGAGTTCCTGTTCATTTCCAGATTGTCCAGGCCCGTGTATGCCAACTTTCGAGTAGTGTTTATGGAGTCTCTCAATTACTTATAGAGAATTTCACTGAATTACTACCAGAGAATTTTGAGTACGGAATCTTTACTTTTTAAGAATTAAAGTTTTCGTGTGGCCAAATTCCTGTCCGGTTTTGCAAATGTGCTATATAGGCATACAAAGAAATACATACTCTTCTTTCAAGTTTACTTTTCGTATTATTATTTTTAAGATTTTATTTATTTATTTGACAGAGAGAGAGAGAGACAGCGAGAGAGGAAACACAAGCAGGGGAGTGGCAGAGGAGAAGCAGGCTTCCCGCCAAGCAGAGATTTGGGACTCGATCCCAGGACCCTGGGATCATGACCTGAGCCAAAGGCAGATGCTTAACGACTGAGCCACCAGGAGCCCCTACTTTTGTATTATTGAAGTCCACTGTTTCTACTCATTTTTGTCTATCTGATCTGTTGAATTCTGTGAGAGAAAATTTGGAAGTCTTATAATGGTATTTTTACTCCAAGTACTACTCATTTTTATACTCATTTGTTTTTATTTGATGATACAGAACAAACACATTTATTAAAATTGTTTCTTTATACCGTCGTTTATCATCAAATTACGGTATCTGGTTTCGTCCTGACCAGGCCAAAGGAGGAGGTGCCAGCGGACAAGCAGGAGGACAAAGCAGCTGCAAGTTCCCCTGCAGGCACCTGCGGGGACGGGCACGACTGAGGCCGGTCAATGTCAGGAGGTGGAAGGGCTCTTCTGACTAAGCCGCTGACCTGAATCCGGCGGTGCCTCCGAGGACTACACTCGTGTGCCTGGACGAGTTGCTGGAAAGATGACTACAGACTTGCTTTATAATATTTCCTTAACTTTCATTTACCAATAGCCCTTTCCTCTACTTTTCATAAGACAACAGAAGTCGGAGCACCGGCGTGGTTCAGCCAGTTGGGTGTTGGACTCTTCTTGCTATCGGCTCAGGTCAGGATATCCAGGTTGTGAGCTTGAGCCCCGCATCGGGCTCTCTGCTCAGCACGGAGTCTGCTCGGGATGCTCTTTCCCTCTCCCGTGTCCCTCCCACGCTCTCGCTCTCTCTTTAAAAAAGGAGAAAAAAATTCTCTCTCCCTCTGCCCAACTCACGCTCTCTTAAAAAAAAAAAAAAAAAAAGGTCTACGTAATATTATTATCAAAAAGCACGAAAATGGAAAGCAATATGGCATATAAATTGCACTACACGCATAAGCCAGGATAACTTTAAGAAGAAATTAAGTCATTTAAAAACAAACCAAGGCTGGGGCGCCGGGGTGGCTCAATTAAGTGTCCAATTCTTGATTTAGGCTCAGGTCATGATCTCAGAGTCATAAGCTCAAGCCCTGCATCAGGTTCTCTGCTCAGCACGGAGTCTGCTTGGGCTTCTCTCTCTCCCTCTCCCCTGCGTCCCTCCTGCACTCTTTCTCTCTCTAAAAAAAAAATTCTCTCCCTCTGTCCCTCCTCCTGCACACGTGTACACTGCCTCTCTAAATAAATAAAAAAGAAACAAACCAAGATCAACCCCCTCACTGAATTTGATATCTCTTCTTAGAGTTTACCACTATCAATTCAACCTCCCGAGGTTCTCACTAGATAAACAGCTATCACATGAAAGAACACCAATCTAGAAGGTATATTAGCACTCGATTACCAAAGAAAATAAAGAGGAAAAGAATACACAAGCACAAAATACTTAAAAGAGTCCACCAACTAAAAAGAAAAATACACAATATTAGATTTTAAAAAGTCAAAACAGGAAGGAGTGGCAATGCCGTTTTTCCGCTCTCCAGGTGCCACCATAGAAACTAGTGCTATGCAGCTCCTGTGAACCCCCGCACACACACACATTCTACACGGTCACCAGTCGTAAATGAGTGAACAAAATCAACTTCTGTTAAATTACCACACCACCAACAGCTCCAACTCTTCCCAAAGTGCCTCATGCATATTTCCCGAACTAAAAGCTTAATATTAGCCTAAAATGGTATTTTAAAGGACCTAATAGGAAGAGTCATGTCCCTGAAATGCCTATGAACTAATTCGACAGTAAATGCAAAACCGAAAAAGAACATTCGTGTGAGATCTACAAGTAAGTTCTGACAATTGAGAAATAAAAACAAACCTCACCTTTTCCCAGTTGAGAAAGGCTCTCAAACAGTTCCGAACCTCTCCTTTAGCCCGTTGCCTGGCAACCAACTGCATTGCCTTATTAATCACCGATTGGGAAATAAATATATCATGCCACATGTTTGCAATGAACAAAGTCAATTTCTCGGACTCTGGAAAATCTATGAGAAAAAAAAGACAAAAAATCTTTATGTCTGATCAGGAGAATACATTACAAGCTAAGAACCTATTTTAATCATTTCACTTGTGCCTTGCAAGGTCTCCTAACACTGCAGAGGGGTGCCCGAGGAGACCCTGCTTCTTACAAATCTGCTTCTTTCTCCTCCAACCCTTTCCCTTTGGCAAACCGTCCTTAATTCAATTTGAAACATAGTACCTGGATAATATACAGCACTGTCTTATGAAAAGAGCCATCAAATCCCAGACACGAAGCAAAGGCAAGCCTGTCTCTCCAGACTTCTGCCACCCTAGAACCCCCCATTTGTGAAGTGTCATTTCAGGCTATTTGTTACGCGTTGGGAAGACAGGACCCACCTGTGAAACACATAAAAGGCTTTTGATTTGAAGAGATGTTTTTATACGTTACGGATGATATTCTTCTACTGCGGATGCTCTTTCCCACAGTTGGCGCTGTTTGTTTAATCGACCTAACCCAACGCAGCTCACGTACATAAATGACGCGCTTCTTAAGCACACAGTTAGAGGAATTCTGATGAATGACTATACCCTTGTAACCCCTGCCCGGCATCCTCTCCCTCGCGTTTCTGGTCGGCGCTGGCCGGCATCCTCACACCTAAGTTCAGAAGCTGCTCTGACAAGGAGAGCTTCCATGACCCCTCAGACTCCCCCACGTCCCCTTCCAGGGCACAGTCCCTCACGCGACAGATCCGCGGTGGCTGCGTTCGGTGCATCCTTGAGAGGTCGGGACAAGTAGGGACAAGACAGACGGGATCCCCGCCCTGACACAGCACACAATCTGGGGAGGAGAGCCAGCGAACAAAAGGGCTCAGGATACAAGGTGAGGGGGGTGAGCGCCATGAAGAAAAAGCCATGCGTTCATCCTGCATGGAGAACGGCCGTGGGAGTCCCGACAACGTGGGGGGAAGCTTCTGAGGGAGAGACCCGCGCCCCGCGAGCTTGACAGGAGCAGGACCTCAGCGGGGGCTCGGCAGGGTCCGTCACTGAGCAGGGTGGCGTGCCGGGCCACGGACCAGCAGACACGGGCCCCAGCAGACGGGCGAGGCCGCATGTGGCTGCCGTCACCGTCCAGGCCCTACCACCCAGCGAGCACCCCACGAACTCCTGCGCAGCCACCGACGGCGGCCTCCTGCGCAGGTCTGCGCACGAGGGGCACATCCCATCACCTGGCTGAGGAGCCCCGCGAGCATCATGCGACGAGCATCATGCGATGAGCATGAAAACCCTTCGCTGACGAGTTCAGGCTTCGTGACAGGAAATTAAACCGCATCTGTACATCACTTCTCTGCTTACCAGTGTTCCCACTGAGGATGCCCCATTACAGAGGACGGCTCCCGACGTGCCCCGTCAGCGGGGACGGGAGCGGCCCCAGGAGAGCCCTCCTGCCCCCCGCGCCCGGGGCCTCTGCTCGCTACAGGCTCACGACGGCATTTCAGAGGCGTGCCGTTTCCAGCCTGGGGTGCAGCCGTGGGGTCCGGCGCTGGCTTTACACCATCCCCTTACCTCGCGTCGCCTGAATCTGACTCTTCCGTAGCTACACGAGGAAGAGACTAACACGCAGCCACGAGAGGCCCTCGTTATATGCCAGGGGAGATGTGTGTGCTGACACGAGCAAGCTGAAGTCACGTCAACGCCCCTGAGAACCACGCACGGCTCGGTACTCCTGCGGCTCTTCAAGTCCTCTGAGAAATGCCCCAGCACACAGGCTATTTTGAAAGATGCACCGCATTCGCTTAGGGGCAAAGAGACCCAAGCGTAGTAACGAGGTAAAACAGCAGGGGCGGACTCCAGTACAGACATGCCGCTACGTAAGCGTACCTTCCTTAAGCAGGCTGTAGCAGAACAAACGCGCCCTCTCCAAGTCTCCGAGCTGCCGACAGATACCCACGTACACTCTGCAGAGGGCGTGGATGTAATTGCGCTCCATACAGACCTTCTGAATTTTTAGTTCTGAGAGAATAGAGTGAAGCAAGCACTCTGCTAAATGCTGGATTGGAGGAAAAAACAGAAAAAAACAAAAGGCAATGTACACTGGTACTGGTTTTGCCCGCTAACGAATAGCTAAAGATGAAGAATTAAATTAGGCCCATAAATCGTGCACCGCATCAGGCGGCAGAGAAGCCGGGTGTGGGGGCAAGAGGCCCCAACCTGCAGGCTGTGCCACAGGCCGCATCCACACACCCCCGCCACGCCGAGTACACGTCCTTCGTTTGGGCTAAAATAATCTTGTGGCCGCATTACACGCACTCCTAATGCTCCTCCCGTGCCTGTTTTCTGGACTCTGAGGTGCCCTACACATTTATCATGTTTCGGTCTTAAAAACACTGGGCAACATGTTTCCTACTTAAGAAGAAGGTCGTTAAATAATTTGATCCATTTGCTCATTTGAAAGTAAATATCTTCAAAGTGACATGTATTACTCTAGGCTTTCTGAAAGTAAACGATCTAAGGAAAATACACACGTATTTATACCATGACGACTCCCAGGGGGTGCTGATAACCAACACAGCACGATCCGTGGAGCACTGGAAATATCCACGCACGGTGTCAACATGGATACTTGGCAAATATAACCCTAGGGAAGTCCTAATAAACCAGGTGTGTGAATCTGCACAATGTTCCCCCTTCAACTGTCCCTAGCCTGAAACCAGGATCCGTTCCCGTTTCATCGGAGACAGATGTCAAAGGGGGGCAGGGGAACACCTTGCTCTCTTTCTGGAAGGTGCTCAGACTCTCAAATGTGTGTGTTATTCGCACAAAAGAAAGGCTCCGTTACAGGAGAATAATTTGATGCTTTGGAGCAAATCATTTCGAGCCTTGAAACATGCCAGGATCCACGGGAAATACGCAACTGTGGTCCTGACAGATACTTTTATGCCTTCGAAATTTTAAAGTATCTGATGCATACAAATAATCAGACTGCCAGCGTCTTCTCCCATCTCCAGTGTACAAAATGCCAGCTAGAAACAAAGTACAGATCACAACGTTTATACGGGTAACTGCCTATCTCTGAAATGAAATTTCTGTTCAGGGTAACCGACCGCTTTGCTGAGAGCAGCAGGCAGCCCGTGTCTGAGGACACGCAGTTCCCAACGCTCTTAGAGAAAAGCAACCACGTACCTTTTTGGTGGTGCTAAATTCATGAACAACTTCCTTCTCTTGGTCTCTCATTACAGGCTTTTTGGAGATGTTGCCCACGTACACGTGACTCCGAATGACAGGTAAGAGATCAAACGACGACTCTGCGATCTTCTTCAGGGCGTCAGCTATGGCTTTGTCATGGGACTCTACAGTTTCTTTTGGGTTTGGAGGCGGCTGTGAAAGCGTACTGACGGGCAGGAGAGAAATTTCTTCCTCTGCCGTCACACCTCCCGCTTGAGGGAGGCTCCCCCGGAGGCTCTCGCTGACCCCTCCTGTAGCGGCGGCCCCAGTTTCCGGGTCCGGAGAGCCGCTGTCCAGCCGCAGTCTTTTGGCGCTCCTCAGTGTAGCCGCGGACAGCGTCCTTTTCCCCCCTGCGTCCTGGCGTGTCCCCCCATCTCTGGACTTCTCCCGATTACAGTCACTCCCTGAGCTGCCCCCCGTCTTCACAAAGGCGGTGGATGCTGAGGTGATGGCCTTGAATCCGGCTATAGCGCTGACAGGCCCTGCTAAGCTCTTACAGTCTGCAGGACCTCGCGTGAGCTGAATGTTCCCTTTGAGGATGTTGAGGGTGCGGGCCCTGGCAGACAGCTCTGGGTACATGGTGTCGAGGATTTTAACGGAATTCTCCTGGGGTCCGGCCACAGCCGCGTGGGCAGACGCCAGGCGCGGGAGGCGGCCAGGCACGGGGAGGGCATGCTTTGGGGTGGCAGCACAAAACTGCAAGGGTGATGACAATATCCTCTCGCCGGCCGGTGCAGTGGATGGCGACGGAGACGTACACAGGGGAGAGGGGCATTCCGGCTCTTCCGGCAAAGGAGACATCATAGGAGGCACTGGGATTTCACACAAGGGAGAAATCTGGCCAATAGGAGAGGTAGGTGAGGAGGGAGAGGAAGTTGCTATCAGAGGAGAAACTGGCTGTGAAGTCCTTGGAGGTGTAGCGACCAGAGGAGCCAGCAAAGGCGGCAGAGGGGGCCCCACCTCCTGCCGGATTTTACTCAGAGTATCAGAACAATCTGTAGGAGTTGAGGTGTCAGCGTTGGCTAGAATGGTCTGAGTTTGATTTCTCTGACTTTTTGTGTTCTCTCTTTCCCCCGAAAATGACTGAGAACCTTCATGCTGATTAGCTTCAACGCGGCTTGATGCTAAAGCCTTCGCTGGCTTGTTTGATTGATCCTTGTTTGAAATCTTTGATCGGTTCTTATTTTTGCTGAACGGCTCTAGTTTCGAGTTAAAGTACGTGTGATCAGATGCAATGGTCTGAGACTCAAAGTTCTGGTCATAGATTTCAGAACTAATCCTTACACTAGGTTTCACAGGCCTATTGCGCAAACGACTTTTATCAAAGTTGGTGCTCTGGCTACTGCTGGAAATCTCCTCTTGGGCTCCTGACAGGTTGCTGCCACACTGGGGCTCCTGAAATGGAGGGCCAGGGTGACCAGCCTCTGGGGACTTGTCCATGGAAGTAAGGGATATGAAGCCAGCCCCCAGGCCTCCTCGATCCGGGGAAACAGGGATGTCTTCGGGAGTGTCACACAGTATGACCTGGTCCACATGTGGCATGAGAGCTACCCCATTTATGATGGTCCAGTGGTCCCCCTTTTCAATGACAAGATTTTGATCCTTATTGATGAGCACGTTTATGACTTCGGAGGTCACTGTTGATATCTGACACTGAAACGTCGTTTCTGCCCCCTCCTCAGCACTGCCCTCCGTGGTCTGGCCCGCCACGGAGTCGGAGCGCTGGGGGGAGGCCTCTGCCGGCTCTAACAGAACCTCTGCCCCATCGCGGATCGGGCTGGTGACATCGGGAACACTCTCAGGACTGCCTGGAGTGACTTTGTTACTTGATGCGCCGCTAGCGGGAGAACGGCCCTTGCCAGGCAAGCTGGCTACTGGAGGGGACATACCTGAAGGGTGTGGCGGGAAGCCACTCGCCTCCTGAGGGGGATCACACTCTCGGACAGGCTTAGTGGTCACGGCGTCGTGCATATTTAAGAGCACTAAGTTACCAGCGTCTTTTCCAGGAGGGCTCTCACAGCTGGTCTGAAGCTCCTGTCCAATCCTGGTGAGCACCTCAGACAGCGTTTCCAAGGAACGCCGGGTGAGCTGACTCGTGCTCTTCAGAGAACCGTCCTCTTCCTCGGATTCAACCCACTCTTCGGAGGTTTCAAGGGTTTCTTCTTCACAGAGCTGCTTTCTGTACTTTCCTCCGGAGAGTTCGCCTGGCTTTAAGTCTTTGTTCATTTCTTTATGCAGGGTTCCTTTGCTAGAACACTCTGAAACAGAGTCCCCGGAACTATAATCTCGTAACTGACAACTTTCAAGAAACATCACGACCTCTGATGTAGAAAGGCCGTCTATCTCAGACAGAGTGCTGATGTTGAAGTCCTGCAGAGCTGAGGTCAGGCACCCCACCTCGACGGAAGGCCTGGTCTCGGCTGCACCTGCACCTGAGGCCCCTAAATCTCTCCCAGGGGCACGGGCAGCCCCTTGCCGTCTGTCCCCCATCGCGGCTTCGGGCTCGCTCTCCCCCTCGCTGCAGCTAGGCGCCTCACTCTCCTCCACCTCCGTGTCGCCACCGCCTGCCTCCCGAATGCCCGTGTAACACAGAGGCCCAGCGAGGCCACTCTGGGGGACAGCCCGCGTCTCTTCGTCCTTTCTGAGAATCGCCGACGGGAGAGCCGTCCCTGCAGCACCTGGACCTTCAGGAGAAGCCCCGCCGGGAGCCTGAGATGGCGGCTCCAGAGACTCCTTCAGGCTCTGCCGGACACGGGGAGAGTCCTCTGGGACGGCCAGGGCTCCGCTCCCAGGTCTGCCCGTGCCTCCACAAGGTACTTCGTCAGCGGGAAAACTTCTCGACGCTGGCACTTCGGCAGCCGGACGGAGTCGATCCCCATCCAGCCCAGACAAGTCCAGATTCGCGGCAGGAAGGAGTGGACTTGGCTTCGGCACTGCTTCCTGCGCTGACGCTTCCGTGAGGACGTCCTGGCTCGGGACAGGGATGCTCTTAGAAGAGAGAGACGGCTTGCTGTTCGTGGAACAATGAGAATTTCCTTCTGGTGAAGAACCACTTGGAAAACTGAAATCTAACTTTCTCCACGAGGCAGAAAGCTGTGGCGAGGTCCCTCCAGCAGCAGCCGCCCCCCGGGGAGTGGGCGCCGAGGCCTCGCGCTCTCCGCCACGTCCGGCCGCCGAGGACTCGGGAGCGGCCCCAGGACTGGCGTGTGCTGCCGCGAAGGCAGGCTCAGTCCTCTGCCGCCTCCAGGGCTCCAGTCCAACGCTCTGCGCCGCATCGGGCCGGGCCTGCTTGGTGATCACGGACACTTGGTTAGGCAAGAGTGATGTAGCAGCCCTGAGCCCCACGGGGTTGTTTTCTGAGGCAAGTCCGGGCTTGGATACAGACCCTCTACTTCCCAAGGATGGTGCTGCCTTTTGCACCTGATGGTTCGTCTTCTGCTCATGTTCTGACTTAGCTCTCAGCCTTTCTTCCCCGCCTCTCCTTAACACATCACTATGGTGCCACGAAGGGCTTTTAAAACCAAAGCCACTCTTGGTGAAACCACGCTGACACTCCAGCAATGGTGTAGAATCCGCCCGAGTCAGGGGGAGCTCAGTTCTGGGGCCCTGACTTTCACACTGTGTCTCTTTCAGAGCTTTTATAAACACTGACTGCGCAAGTGAACAGACTTTGGGGATGCCTTTCACGTCTGTGCCCTCGACCTCACTGCTGCTCTCATTATCAAAATGTGATGCTCCCAACTCAGGGCTCAAAGCACACAGGCTGTTCTCCAGATGGTTCTCTGCGGCAGGACACTCTGGGGGCTCAGGCTGCAGATCGAGCACGTGCATGGTTTCGGCTTGTAACTGCTCTTCTGACTGGTGCAGTCCCAAAGGAGTAACCTGAGCAGGAATGTGTGGATCACGAGCACACTTTAACCCAGAGGAAGATGGGGAGTCACTGCAGACAGACGATGCTCCCGAGGTAGAAGAGGAAGAAAGGCTGCCGTCAACACCGAACCCCGTGGCACCCGCCGCATCACCTGCATTGGCCTCTGGCTCAGGTGATGCTCCTAAAACGAAGTCTTGAACATCTCTCTCCTTTCCCAACACTCGACACATTCCCTGAAGGTGGTTAGAGATGGACAGATGATCTGATTCAAGAGGGAGTTCATTCGTCAGTGTCCACTTAGTAAACTGTGATTTGGGTGATCCTATCATTTGGGATAGTAGGGTTTTTCCTTCAGATTCCATGAGTTCACTGAATGGCCTCTTGCCAAGGGGAGAACACACGTCAGGCTTCCGGAGGGCCGCTCCCCTGCCCTGGGCCCGGCTGCCAGACGTCTCGACACATGCGTTTCTGACAGGTTCGTGAAGCACGTTCTCAGTCTGCACTGACTTATCCACCTCCCTAACCTCTCTCTTTCCTTGTGCCTCATCTAAAATGCCTCTTCTCCCGTCACTCATGGATTCAGATGACACCATCCAGTGCTTCTCGTGAGCTAAGGAGTATGTGGCTGAAGGCTCGCTCAGTGTTGCTGTGAATGTCCCAAACCCGACGGTTGTCACTTCATTTACTTCCAATGTAGTCAGAGTTTGGGCAGCTTCGTGTGATTTGAGCTTTTCCTCCCAGGTACCGCTACTTCCTTTACTTTTTCTGGATGAACCCACATACTGTGATTCAGACGTCTCATCTTCTGAAACAGACTCAGCAGAATTTCTATGTTGGGACGATTCATTGTCACTGGAATCTGTATACTCTCCAAAGTAGGTTTCCTAAAAATGAATGAGTTACTCTTATTAGTTAAATATTAATTGAACTGACTAACCGTACCTCCCAATTAAATATGCCTTAAAAAAGAGATTCTTATTAAATACTAATTGAACCGACTAAACATAACTATCAATTAAACGCATTCCCGAAGAATCCTTTAAAACAGCTGAGGAAGGGTAGCTGCCTGTCTGGAAGCTACTGGAGGGCAGACGAGCTGCAGTCTGGGCACCAAGCTGCCGCCACCTCCGTGACCCGTCCCCCCGAGTTCCCCACGCTCCCACCGTGCGCTCCTCCCACAACAGACAGAGACGGGGTTAGTCTATTCTCGAAGGGCCAAACATTCCTGCTCTCCGGCTCTCCCTCCCCGTGTCCTGGCACAGAAGAGGTCCAACTCCGGCTGCACGGCCTCCCTGCTTCCAGGTGAGTCCTCCGCAGGCGTCCAGCTCCAGCGCGGCGGGACCGGCCACCACGACCTGCGCGCGGCTGGTGCCCGCACGTCCTCGCGCCTCGGCTGCGTCTGGGATGCTGCTGCTGAGCAGACGGACTCCACCTCTTCCGACGGTGCGCACCCGGACGCTGCTCCCCCCCCCCAACAGCCCTCTCCGCATCTCCGCCCCGAAACCCCCCACGACCCCTGGGCAGCCCCTGCCGTCTTGGCTGAACTGCCCCCATCGCATGGCCTCCTTCTGAGCACCACGCTCGGGGCTCTGAAGTCCTACTGCACGCGTCCCCCCGGAGCCCCGCGCAGGCCCCGCCGGCCCCCCACACGGCACCTCCCACCCGAGCAGAGCCGCTGCTGCTTTCCTTCGCTGTTCGCCAGCATCCCTGCCCCCCCACCTCCCGAACCGCCACACTCAAAACCTCGCCAAACGCTGCTCCTTCAGCCTCGGGACGGTTCTCAAAGCGGCCCCACCTCTTGAACACCAGCGCTGCGCGGGGTGAGACGTCAGAACGCGGGGAGCTGCCGCTTCGGTCCGGGATATGCGCCCTACGCTCCTGACTCTGTGATCGGCCCCACCCCGCCGGGTCACAGGGAGGCTACACGGAAACTTGCGAGCCAACATCTATCATGAAGTCCACTCCCCAGGACCCACCAAGGACTTCCCACTGCCCTCACGATAAAACGGAAAGTCCCAAGGACACAGGTGGCCTCTGCCGGCCGGATAAGCGAGAACGGTCTCTGGCGCAAGCTCGCCTTCAGTGCCATGACCCCGCGTAAAGAGCTCCTCCACCTGAAGCACCCCCGCCCTCCCGAACACTCGGCGGGACCCCGTCTTCCCGGAGCGTCCCTGCCCTCCCTGGCCTCCCGCAGGAGCCGGCCTCTGGCGTGGGTCTCCCCCAGCCTGGCAGTCTCTCCCAGAGCCGTGCGGTCACCTCCGCCCCCCTGCCACACAAGACCCAGCCAAGTGGCAACCACGGACCACGTCACCTGTGTCCCCAGGCTGAGCACGGCCCGGGAACAGGCGTACGCTGCTTCCTGAAAAAAGGGACTGACTCAGAGCAACCCATTTTGCTGCTCCTTAAGCCAAAAAGCATACAAATTGGCTTCATGAAGACTTAATTTCCTACAAATTTACAATAAATCATTCCTCAAACATATGAAAAGGCGATGAAGTCATCGAATGGAGGCAGGGCATTCGGCAAACAGGTTAACGGGCACACATGCTACATACACGGATCCCCATCTCTGAAAACCTCCAGACCCGCAAACATGCCTTAACCCGTTTGGCGCGTTAGGTGCCAGGCCGCAGAAAAAAGAATTAGAGCACAGTCCTCCCACAGGGGACTGTGAATTTGGTTGTGGATAAAGACAGAATGCAACCTCAAGTGAACATGCCACGTGCTCCACGTTGATCTACAGAGCGTGGGCATGCCCTAGTCAATTCTCCCATTTGTCCCCAAGAAAGTCTGGTCTGAGTATCGCTGAGCAGCGCTCCTCGAATATGGCTAAAGTGTTAGGAGGGGCAACGTGCCTACGTGGTAACTCAAATGCCAAGTGCAAACTCACAGGCGCGAGCGAAGAAGGTAATGTGCTCAGGGGTGGCAGGGACACCAGAGGGGGTGATGGCACCGGAGACAACAGAGGAGGGGGGAGTCTGAAGAAGTCAACCGCAGCCTGGAGATCTTCATCGAAACAGTGATCACGATCAGAAAAGTCAGTCCTGTCCTCGGCAGTCCTCGGCGCTGCAAGTTCAGGACGCCAGCCCTCGTGAGAGACGTGGTGGTTACAGTGCGAGGCTCCGCCGGGCCCCTCCGCCCCCACACGTCCACCCGCAGGGAAGTCGCCCTCTATCTCCATGGACAGTTCTGCCAGGCACGTCTGCACCGCCGCGGCTCGGAGCGGCCTGCCTCCTGCGGGAGGGGGCGCGCCACCGGCCCTGGGCTCTGTGGGTCCGGGGTTTTCTTTGGCAGGGTTCTCTGTGGGAGGAAAAATTAAAACCAAACATCTGTAACAGCAAGAAAACTTAAAAAAAAATTATCCTAACTGTTCACAATGCCTGCTTTATTGAAGAAACCCAAATAAGCAAAAACATTTTTTAAAAGCACCAATCCCTTCCTAGAGATTATCCGGTAAGACCTAAACACATTTCCTGTAGGTGCACTTCCCGCACAAGAAGCAGGACAAGGAGGAGGGCTGCGACACAACCAGCAGCATTCCGAGACACATCTTTGTGCAGAGAGGCTCACAGGGAACACAATTTCCTCTGTCTAAAAAACAAAAAGTCAGCCAACGTTAAGCCTACGCAATAACCGTATTTGTATAATGCTGCAATTAAGGAACTGGACTAGGGCACATACGTACTTTGTATTACAGCGCAACAGGAAAGTGACCGTAAAAAGCTAGTGGTTTGGGGGGTCTTGATTTTGGTGAACTACAGTGGTGCTAATTATCAGTGAAGATATCTGTGTCCCGGGAAATAACTAGAAGTAACCATCTGTCGTATCTGAAAGCTGTACATAAGGACCCAAGGCTCCCTGAGAAGTACCTGACTACAGGGCTGGGGAGTGGAAAATGCAAATAGGGCCTGAAACATCTCGCAGAGTCAGAAAGAAGTTCTCAAAACAGGCCGAAGGCCTACAATGCCCATGGTAAACATTTCTACTACCATGCATGAAATGTCCTTCTGGAAGCTTCTCTCTCACCTGTGATGCATCGGCTGCCTTCACCAGGTAGTCTGTGTGTTGTGTTTATGCAGAGCCAGAGCTCCTTCAGAAGTAGCTTTACTTTTCCTGCGCAAAAGAGTCAAGTATTAAAGACCTGTCACTTAGCTCAATCTACAGAAGGCTGACACAGTCCTGGGGCATGAGGACTCCTCAGGGGCTGGGGAAACAGCTAGGCACTCACACTTCTTCCCCAGATCCAACCAGTGTGCATAAATGGCGAAGCTGCTGATGGGAAGGCCCGCGATGCTCCAGCTGAACACTGAAGACAGGCGTGTTTTTCCCCCAGGGGTGAGGGGAATGGGAGGGCACAAGACTCAAAAGACCAAATCTACTTGCTGCTAAAGGTCTTTATCACCTTTTTGTGTGAATGGACCAGATACACATTCTTGGCACTTTCTACAGAAAGTGGTAAGAGACGAGGGACAGAACCACACATATAATGACCGACGTAAGAGATGTTGGCTCCACGTTTACTACAAACAATAGTAGAAAAGCACCGCTCAGTGACCTGAGGGTACCAGAAAACCCATCGGAACTGACCACACTGGGTTGAGCGTGCAGGTCATGATCTCTGGTTTATGAGTTCAAGCCCCACACTGATGGAGAGGTTACTTTAAAAATTTTACCAAAAAAAAAAAAAAAAAAAAAAAAAAAAATTTTTACAAAAAAAAAAAAAAAAAGAACGGCCATGTTGTAACTAACCTGGGGCACTGTGGATAATAGAAGATCCATTAATATTCTTAAGGGGTATCAGGGTGGAAGACAAAAATGTGGGTGTATAAACACATGGGAAGGAAGAGACTATCACACAGATGAGCAGACACAGAAAAACACATGCCTGTAAAAGGGAAGTGAAAGCCTTGGAATTGTTATAAATTTTCAAAGGGATTAGAATTCCTAGAATAGTTAAGAACCATTGGTTCAGGTTGAAAGGCACCCATTTCTACAGATTGAGATCCTCAACAATCTGTGAATTCAAGTCATTTTAACTATGGCAGGCCTGATGAAATTCATATAACAAAGAATATGACACTATGGTTTTATAGTGAGTTTGACATTAATATGTATATATACATTCTCAAAAAACTCCCAGAACAAAAAATATTCATAAAATTTAAATATGAATAGTTTGTGGCCAAATATGCATAAAAAGACCAACCGCACTAATAAAAATTCAACTAATGATAAGCTTTAAGTATTAGATAATTTCAGGCCACCTCAAGTTCTATTATGGTTTCCTTGGAGTTCTTAAATTGGCCTGAAGCATTTATTGAAAATACTGAAATCTTTAATCCAGTTCTAGAGAAGATGAAATACCAACCTTTTAACCCAAAATATCTGCAAGAACTCACAAATTTTGAAATAGGTCAGCCTTATTTAATCTGGCAAACTGCATCACTCCACAAAGAGCGCTGTCCCCAGAAGAGGGCACCAGGATAAGTGGCGAGGACATAGTAACAGGCAAGCTTAAAAGTTTCCCATTTCCAGCCTCTCTGGAGCCCAATCAACTTCTGACTGTCACTGTGTATGAGGCACATCCATTCTCGAGTTCGAAAATTCTGCGACCAAGTTAACTTATCTACGTTGTGATTGAACCTACCCAAAAGCTTAAATGACCTGACCGGGATCCCTGCTTACTACGTATACCCAAAGCAGCAAACAAGGAACCTTAAAAAAAAAGAGAAAAAGTTACTTTTCTATTCCTATGGAGACTATTAAGCAGAGCTATGCCTATCCTGAGCACTCATTCACTACTTCTAATGTGACAAAACAGAACTATCCATTCCCAGTAAAGCAGGAAACACACACACACACACAACAAAACCACAGTGGCTTCATTACTCAGCTGTGAAGAGACAAGCTCGTTATGTTGAACTGCACGCCTTCCGCCAGTCCCCTACAATCCTGCCCGTATCAAAACCTAAGGCGTCCGTGCGTGTCTCTGTACTTGCCGGCTCCGCAGACTTGTCCAGCGTCACACGAACCCCACGCTTTCACCGCGAGACCGTCACAATCGTGTTTCCCGAACTGGGTGGGCGTGAGCCTCGCTCCGGTTCTTCCTTTTCAAAAACCTGACTACTCCAAACATCTATCCTATCCTGATAAGTCTTCACTATCTGCTTGTCCCTGCCCATCTAAAACCTCAGTGGGATTTGAGTAAGACTGGATCCTTAGAAATACGTCTGGGGAAACCTCCCATTTTTGCCGTTTGCCTCGAGCCTCTGATACAGGAACAACATTCACTCCCGTGCTCTGGGCTTTCACGCTCTTCCGCGGCTTTACGGGCTTCCCCAGAGGCCCGGCACACTGCTTTTAGATTTTTCTCTTCCTAGACGTGATGGCCTCGTCGCCTTAACGGGTGGTCCCCAGTCCGTCCCAAACCCGACAGGTTGAGGGCAGCGCACTCAGTGCACTCCACTCTGCCGGACCCCCCCAGTCGTTTTCCGACTGAGTCTCCCTAGACAGCGTCATCATTTGCAGCGATGACAATTCTGTGTCGTCCTTATCAGAACTCACAGCGCCTGCTCTTCCGTGTGGGCTCTGCTGCACGGCGCAGGAGCCCCCTGCACGCACAGAATGGAGGGAACTAGAAGCACGTGTGCCTGCTTCTGACCGGAAGGACCAGGCTCTTTAGCTTCCCTCCTTCTCAATTTCAAAATGTGCTTTTCTATCATCACTTCACCAAATATTTTTTTTGAGAGATGAGTGCTGCATTGAGATGATCGCATCATTTTTCTCTTCACCAGTGGTTGTGGTCTTCCCAAGATAAAGCCTTACATCATAACGTGTCTGGGTGGGTATTTTCACAGCTACCTTCCCAAGTGACAGCACGTGTGTGCGCGTGTCACTCTCAGCAGGCTCTGGTATAGGGCTATTTGAGTCTGAGACAACGACATGGAAAGCAGTCTATATTTTTCTCAGTTCTCAGACAAAAAAATAACAACGATACATTAGTTTTACTCACTGAAGGCTTTATGGAACTCACTTGTAAGTCATCTGGATCTTGCATAGTATTAGATCTGTAACTATTTTTGTAAAAATTTCTTCTGTGTTATTTTTCTGTTCAGGTTTGCAACAACCATCCCAAGTCAATCTGAGCATGTTTTCCTTGAAAATGGTCCATTTCCCAAACATGACTCAATCTGAATATAAATGTGTGAATTCAGAAATTCTCTCATTGTGGCTTTTTCTTAGCTTTCCCTGTGGTGACACCTTTGTGTTTCTGTTCCTTCCTTTCCCGATCACACTTGCCGAAGGGCTGTCGGATTTTAACAGCCCTGCAAAGATCCAGCTGTTTGTTCTAATGAGCCCAAATCGACTTCTTCTTTTCACTTTCCTCAGTTTCTGCTGCATTTTCCTACTTTCCTGACATTCTTGCTTTCTAAAACAATCATGGAAGCTCGCTCATTCCAGTGAATACCACACTGACAGTATCCCAGAGATTTTAATACAGACCTACAGTGGTTCCAGTTTTTATGTTCTCTGCTACCCAAGAGGAGTTGGTTTGTGTTAATGCATGCTCACTTACCACACAGATTTGGGAAGTTGTGGGGCTTCCACAGAGGCCCGGCACACTGCTTATTTTTAAGCAGGGAGGGAGAGATTTTTATTAATATCTTATTAAATTTCAGTATCGTAGTATCTCACATGAGGCTGGAGTTTCTGTTGGCTAGCAAACAGCTTTCATATGTCTGAAAGTATTTTAAAGAATTCCAGGTTTGTGGTTTAAGAGTTAGATGTAAAGCATCAATCCTGAAATTACAAATCCAATTCCACCATTTTGTCTGCTTTTACAAACGACGGTCTCTGAGAAAACATACTAAAGCCTCTCCTGGAAACAGGCGACTATTCCCTCTAGAATTTCCAGGCATTCTACCGCAGAGTCTCACGTTCTTAGTCTGTGATAGTACCATCTTCTTGGTGAATTGCACCTTGAAGAAATCTGGATATTCCCTTTAAATCCACGTAAATTCATTTCTAGACTTGAATCACTTTTTACCTGGCTACTGCTTTCAAGTTAGCATTTGCTTGAAATTTCTCTATCCCTCTCTCTACGTCAGTATTTCCACTTCCTTTGATTTTAAAAATATCTCCTAACATGCCAGAAATAGAGATCTTACACAAAAATCATGCTCAACACCATTAGAAAGGCCTTTCTAATATAAATATTACATGTGTGTCCTGCTCTGAGATGTGTCCTTCAATTATTTCTTGCTGACCTTCTCTCCTTAGGGCTCTGGCCTCCCCTTGGAAAGATCAGAACCTGGCAAGTGACCCCTGTGACACGTATGAGCTTGTTTTCCCAGTGGCTCGATGGCACTGCAGCCGCCGATTCCCTAAGGATACAAACTCTATCCTTAACACTTTCTTCCCTCCCGTTCATGATTTAATACCGTGTCCTCAGGTTTTTCTCCTTGGTGCCTTTCTTCCCCATGACTGCTGCTTCTCAGTTTTAGATGGAAGTTGAGGCAGGCCATCTCTGAGAGCCAGCGTATACTTCTTCAGCCTACGTTCCTCTGGCAATACATGAAGGTTCTCATTTCATGGGCCTATGGGACCCTGCCTTCGGAGGGAAGGGGTGCATAGTGAAGCAGTTACGAGGATTGACACAGAGAACGGAAGTATTCATTTTCTGCAAACAGGAGTGGCTATCCTTCAAAGCAGGCGTAATTACCCAATTTTCTGATTTTCTTATATCCACACCCACTCAGAGTGCCTCCTATGTCACAAAGGACACTTCACAGAACTAAACTTCAGGCCACAACGTGTGGATAAATGCCAGAAACTGTTTCTGAAACCAGAAGGCTATATATACATACATTTTTCAACCCAAATCCATTACCTGGCAAACCACCAACATCCTGCTCTGTCTCCCAGTCCCTGCGCCCCTGGTCTGAAGAAACGCAGGGCTTCTACAATCAAACTTACTTTCTGAAGCCTGCTATTTTCGCTGTAATTCTGGATTTCATCACCAACTGATACCATCTGCTTTACATTTTCCTCCACTGGTAGTAAACTTTTTAACTCTAAAGGAAAGTTTTTTGGTTTTTTTTTAGGTGTTTGTCTATTTTCTGTCATCTCTAATGGACTCGGAAGGAAGAAAAGGCAAATGTGACATTCCGGCGGCCTTTCAAAAGGCGAAATCAACCCAATATACTTTCTAACTTGTGAATTTCTTTCAGAAGTACAGAAGAGCCTTGAACCTGGGGGTAATTGAAAAACCACCTGTAACTTCCCTGTAACTCCCCTAAAACCTAACTACTAAATAGCCCAGTGTGAGCCAGAACCTTCCTGATATCAGAGCGAGCAATAACGTATATTTCATACATCATATGCACCATATGCTATATTCTGACAGTGAAGTAAGCTAGAAGAAAACATTGTTAAAAAACCATAAGAAACAAAAAATACATTCACAGTACTACACTGTATTTATAGGAAAAAACCCACACAGAAGTGGATATGCATGCAGTTCAAACCAGTGTTGCTGAAAGGTCCACTGTATGATGAGAGAAAAGTGTTAAAAATATACTTAGCAATTAGGAATCAAATCCCCCAAGGCCCACAGGTAAATAATTAACAGTTTCCTAAAGACTTCATGTACTTACCTGGAAGAAATAAAATGTACAGTAGACAACACTCACCCTCACGGTGAGGGTAGAGAAAACAGAATGCGGGGAGAGAGAGCAATCCCGAGGACACAGTGGGAGGGTTCAGTTTTAAACAGCAAGGCTTGAGAACAGTCAAATCCTAAAACAAACCCGTCAGTCCGCTAGAGAAGATGACAAAACAGCGGCTGACCACTGGCTGGGAGGACCAAGCCCGGCGAGCCCTCCACTTCCCTGGGCAGCACCTAGGACTCGAAGCCTGGCCTTCCACACGGAGGGGCGAGGGAAAGAGGGCTGCAGCACGTGGACCTGTCCGGCCGCGACGGTGGGCAACGGCAAAGCAGTGCCCAGGCAACAGAAAGGTGTTAACTATTAAAGCCTTGAGCCCAGGAAAAGGTGGGCTTGTGTTCTGAATTAAAAACAAAAGTAGGGGCGCCTGGCTGGCTCAGTGGGTTAAAGCCTCTGCCTTCGGCTCCGGTCATGATCTCAGGGTCCTGGGATCGAGCCCCGCATCAGGCTCCCTGCTCAGCGGCAGTCTGCTTCCCCCTCTCTCTCTGCCTGCCTCTCTTACTGCTTGTGATCTCTCTCCTCTCTGTCAAATAAATAAAATCTTTAAAAACAAAACAAAAAAACAAAAGTAAAGGACGAAGAGACAGGGTAAAGAAGGCTTCTAAAGACACGCTATATCCTTGTAGGAACAATGGAAGTGGTTTTCGTAATCTCCACTTGGAGGAAAAATAACACATCGGTGACATAAAAATACCATCATTTCCTTGTTTATCATTTGAATTTCATCTCCACCAAGAAAGTGAGATATGGAGAGCAGAAATCCATAATCTCCTTTTTAAAAATGGAGAATGAAACACAGAGAAGTAAATGGCCAAGGATCATGCAACTAATAAAGAGAAATATTAAAGCAAACACTTCAATTTCTCAGCACCCAGTGTTCGATCTTCTCGCCTACAAGAAAACACACTGCAATGACGAAACGAAGACTGAAACGTCTCTGACTCCCTGTTCCACAACTACGGTCTTACTTCCCCTCACGATGCTTGGCCTTCCCTCCAAAAATATATGGAGGGCTCTGAGTCCAGTTTTCTTGCATGACCTTAACAATGTTTATGTACTTGGCACCCTAGAAATTTTATAAATTAAGTTGGCAAACTGTAATCTAAGAAAAAACTGTACTTATTTATTGAAAACTATAGAAATTATACCGCAGACTAGTCTCCCTTTCCCAAACAATATTGCTTTCTGACTTTCATTCATCGGATTATGTGAGCACATAACAAGGTGACATAATACATACAACAGATCTGACAAAGACGTAAAATGAGATATAACTTTTCTAACACAAACATCTGCTAAACCCTAGAGGTTCTGCAATTACAGGTAAGAGCAATAAGCGACCTCCCAGTCCCCTGAAGGTAAGGCACAGAAATTAATAAGAAATCTGTAATATACTCACTTTTATCTATGCTTCCATAAGAATCACTTGAAATTTGTGTTCCAATATGTCTCAACTCTAAAATCATGGGGGAAAATACAGTTAATAAAGAATATTGCATGTCAAAACAGAATTTTCAAGCAGTAAGTGAATACTCACCCTTTTCATTTTTCTGTTTAGAAAATTCATCGAGCCGTTCCTGTGGAAACAAAGTGCTGAGAGGGTCTGTAAGGGGCAGGGAGCACAGCCCCCCAGGCCCGGTGTAAGGGGGGGCTGCCCGGTGGCACTGTGGACTGCTTCCACCAGGTGGCCCCGTTCCTGACTCCCGCGTGACGGTGATGCCATGGAGCCCCGAGACCACGGGTGTCCCCTGGGTGCACACTATTAGCTATTACCTGTGTCTTCTTAAACTCCTTCTCAAGTATTTTCTTCTCATTCTTCAGTTGCTTGAAGTCCTGTGTCTGCTTGACGGCAGCCTCTTTAAAAATACAGTGAATAAGAGACACAGCAATAATTTACCGACTTCACAGCTACCACTAAGAAAATCCTCAAAATATTACCCACCGAGAGCTTTTCGCATTTCGTAAAACTTTGAAAGAAATTTTGTAAAAAGTTACTGTTCCTTCAGCACTTCCTCAGTCAGGGATAAATGCAGGAACGCGGTTTATTTAAACTGGTCTCTATAAAACCAGAGACTCGGCAGAGGCCCCAAGACACCTCTGCAAGCCCGGCACAAGCCAGCCCACGCCCTCTGGTCGGGCAAGAACCCAACGCGCATGACCTTTCTAGGAGGCGCACGGCTCCCTGTTGCTCTTCAGCAATAAGCAGCATTCGCGTTTCAGAGATTTTAGAGCTATGGTTTCATCTCCAGATACAGTCAGTACCATCCTCTGTGTCGGGGAGGAGGCACGATCTTCTCCATGCTTCTTCCATTGCTACTTCTTCCTGCAATTCTCATCAACAAGCTGATAGTTCTAGCTGCTGATACCTTTGTTCTAGATCTACTTTTAAGGTATTGTTTTAGCTCTTCCCTGGATCTTCTGCAAATTCTTCAATCTGGTTTTTGGTTCTGAAGCACATGGTCCAAATACATTATTAAGAATCTAACCGGTATTACCTTTACCTAAGTATGTTCATACACAACTGCCACGAAAACTAAAATCCCATCAAACACCACAGCAACAATCCTTTCCTGACTCCTCTATTGAGCTTGACTATTTCTTTACCTGATTATTATGCGACATCATTCACTAGGGAAAAATACTTTTGTCACATGGGAAATAAAGGCTGCACTTCCCTCCAAAGGAAACCTGCCCTAAAAGTTGTACATAGTCTGAGAAGCGCGCAGGTATCTCAGATCTCTTTAAAACATTTCCTTAGATAGACAGTTATCTCTACACGCCAGTAAGAGGAAGCCATACGTAAGAAGAACAGTGATGTCATATTTATTGCCGTATTGTCAGTGTTTGTGCAAAAATCAAATCAGAGGAAAAATTGTTACCAAAATATTTGTAGAGTCTAAATCTAAAACCCTGGGCTCAATCTAGGTAAATTCATGACCGGAAGTATTTTCGGCAAGTTCTTGTCTATATGTCCCGATCCAGCTAAATTTAAATCCTTACTTCACACTCCACATGAAAAAGGAACGGCGCTCTGAGCCAGAGCACCGTCAGCGCGTCATCACTACCCAAAAACATCAGATCTCCTGGTACTAAGGGTAGTAACCTTTTCTTTCTATTAACGACTTATTTCAGGAAAAGCTTTCAAAATTAAATCCTTTTACCGATTGCTGCTTTTTAAGGTACCAATAGGGACTGCCATCATTTTGAGGACACAACACTTCAAAGATTTTCCACATGCCATTCCCATATTCCTGTCCAGGAACTGAGAGGAATATTCAAACTTCTCCTTAATGGTGCCCTTAGCGTGATCATTCAGGGTGCGCCCTCGAAAACACGATGACCCAGCTACCGACCAAGTCCCACAGCTCTGTACGGTCACCGATCATCTGTGGGAAGCCCGATGACTTCCATTAGCTAGGCAACAACAGTGCCAATTACCTTCCAGCTTCTTCACTTTGGCTTCTAGTTTCTTCTTCCTGAGAACACAGTTTTACAAATAGTAAAAAAAAATATGTATATTTCACATATATTACATATATACACACAATTTGTGGTACTTTTTTTAATTTGTAAAATTGATATAACAAAGAAATGTCAGTCATGACAGGTACTGTGCATCAACCACTGAAATCAGCAGCAGCTGTTCTGAAGGTAGAGTGAACTAAGGGAGAACAGTTCGCCATCAAGTTTATAACATCTCTAGAAAGAAATCTATATCTTTCTGCCGTGCCACACCTGGGAGTCTCCCTGCGCCACGATGGCCTCACGTCCAGGCCAAGCTGACGCACGCCGATGGCCTTCCTAGAACCAGTCCAGCATCTGCACCGGCAGTGTCGCTCCTGGGGGCACGCGTGCCAGTAGCGATCCCAATTCCATTTTACGGGAGGCGGAGGCTGGAGAGCTGCACCGGTTTTGAGATAGCTTTTTGGGTCAAAGACGGCAGGTAACTCTGAGAAAGTCTCTGAGGTACCATCACGTCACAGCTACATTAGAATACTGTGCGTGTGGTTCACAAGCTCTGTGAATCACGAGACTATCACCACCTGCTTTCCAACAGCTTTTTATTAATGGTGACAAAGACGCCCATTCTACAGCATCCCTCTTAAGGCCCCAGTAGAGAGGAAGGAGCTGATGATCATGTTGGAAAACACACAGACGTGTGTGCATGCGTGTGTACAGACATACACACTTCCTATGGAGTTCTCTCTCTGGGCAGCTCTTTAACATATAAAACTTACAGTCCTCCTTATAATCCTTCAGGGAGGTCTAATTTCCACTTGCCAGACCTGGAGACTAATGTTGAGTGACTGACTGGTTTAAGGTCACAGTCACAGCCCGCAACCCCAAGATAGACAGGAGACAGACAGTGCTGATTTAAGGACCGGACATTTTCAGACTTGAAAACCCTATGTCCACAGTCATTTTAGAACTTACTGAGCATCAGTTTTCAAGCATTCTTCCTTTACACGTGCATACTCCTGGTGAGTATCTTGGTACAACTTCAGAGAACTCTGAGAAAAAGAGAGCTGTTGTCAATTTGAAAGTCGCTGACCATCAGTGAGAATTTACTTTGAACTTTGACCCCCGTAAGTGAAATTATTACCATTTTTACCAGTAAGAAATCAACCAAATGAATACATACATTCGACAGAAAACCGAAGTATATTCTTTGAACATTTTGATAGAGATAACCAGACCCTTAGCAGATGTAACATGATTAATAGTTTCCTCAAACAAAGCCACGCACGTTAAAATGTACTCATTTTAGGGCAGCTCCAAATACTCCGAAGACTGAGTGAGGAGCCAATTTTTTTCTCGACCAGTTAAAATTCAGCAAAATCTAAGGAAACTTTAGAGCTCAATAAATATAAGCTATCATTACTACTACACAAAAATATAAAGCAAATCACCACACTTAACGCTCACTGGGAAAAACGTGCTACCAGCACTCGGCGGGTGCGTCCCGAGAGCCACCACGGAAGGGGAGAGGATCCGTCGCTGAGCACTGGATCCTACTACAACGTGCATATGATAGGTCTTTAGCTGCCCCAGCTCAGATGGACTTCATGACCCCCTTTTAGAGAGGACATGTCTGAGGATCCACAAGCTGACTTATTTTTCCAAAGCCACAGAGAATGAGTGCGTAATCGGCATTTCTCATTGAGGTCTGACTCCAGCGTCCGTGCTTCCCCTCAGCGACGGCTGACGGTATTATTACATATTGGAAGCAGACAAAATTCAACCTTGTGGTTGTTTCTGTTTCACCGTCTTCAAGTGGTTAAGTATAATGAAGACGTAACGAAGACTTTTACAGAAGTAGGAAAACCAATCACTGCTGAAGCACGTAAGACCTCAGACCGGTGTGTGGCGTTACTAGCACAGCACGCGTCGGTGACTGAGAGGCACAGGCACCGTCATGAAAAGCGCTCAGTGAACAGGCTGAGAAGCAGGCATCGATCCAGCTTGGACAGGATATGTCTCATGCAAACCAACTAACTTCACTGGCCTTGACTTATGTTATCTGGAAAAGCTATGAATTCTCGCCTAACACTCCTGAAAAGAGTAAACCGAAATTTTACCAACAAGCAAGTTTACGGCGGTTTTTTTTTCCCCCCACTGGCCCCAAGCTTACAGCATTTTAAATAACTGTTTTACTGCAACTTGATTTTGAGACAGAGAACACGATCTCTCCACCTTTAAGTTTAAATTTTTGCAGATTATTTTACACTTACAGCAAGACCCGTGTGAAAAGGCAACCAACGCAGGGCACACAGAGCCCTAAAAATTCCCAGCCAGAAAGTTTCTCTGCAGAATCTCAAAGAACACATAAGCAACTAACGCAGCATCAGAGACCTAGTAATTACTGTGAGGACCAAGCCATTCATTAACTAGTTCGATGTTCTCTAAATAGAGGAATACACTTAGTCATTCTTGAGTACCCCTTGTTTCTTCTGTTAAGACATAAAATATCCCCTCATACCAATGACAGTGAATAAATAGATGTTAATTTATGGAAGATAAAACCTTTGTAGGAAAATTCCTTTAGGTACCTTCTTCTCTTCCAGTTCTGCTTTTAAAGATCCCAATTCTTCCTGACATTTCTGCAGAGGAGAAATTTTTTGAAGCATCTGTTCCACTTGGTGATGCAGAGTACTATTCTCTCTAAAAAATGGACAATGCATTAGCATTATTATACAGAAGTATCTACAACGAATTATTAAATATGTCAACTGCTGCTGTTCTATTTTTTCTAACTTGGAAGAAAAAAGGAATAAAAAAATCTCTCTTTTTCAATGCCTCTTTCTTTGTACCAACATGATCTTCACACCGCTCTTTATTCTTTGACATTACAGTCTGCTTCTAATAAAAGTATATGATAAACTACTTAAGAAGTACAGTTGATTCTCAATCTTATAGACAATATATGAAAGGACCATATGCCAAATAATTAGGTTTTTCCGACCTTGAACTCAATCTCCATTTATCCAAATTAAATGACAGACAATTTTGTGATTCAGTTTATAACAACGTCTCGCCCTCTTCTAGGCCCACACACGATAGCCACATTATTAATCCAATTCGGGCAGACAATTTGATTAACAATAAGTTTCATTTCAATGGCCATGTCATCAGTAAAACTAATAAAAAGTCCAATACCAGGCTGTAATTTAAGACCTTGGTAAGAAATTCATTTGGATAATTCAATAGCAAGGAAAATGAAAATCTTCTTTTATTATGACCATCTAAGCAACATTCTATATGATGGGTCAATCCTATGTGGCACTTTGATTGACTCTGTTTCAAAATCTAGTCTGATAAATGTCCACCCCCAAAACAACCATGAAGAAAGGTACTTACCTTCTTGCAAACTGCAGCTGTATAACTTGTTAAAGAAAACTCTGTTTTATCTGATACTTGTCAGAAGATTAAACTCCCTTTAAAATTACCTGTAATAATCTCTGTTCAATGTATATACAGTCAAGTTCATAATTCCTAGAAAACAATATTCCAAGGTCCATTTATAACACAGTGTTAAAAATTTTTACTATTACTCTATTTACCATAACATGTACCTAAAGTCAAAATATCTACTTCTCTAAGTTAAAATAAAAGGTATTCAATTGTATCGATGATTAACACTGAGTTTGGAGAATAAACACAAAGCAATATGCAACAAATGAACACTACCTTGGATCCTATAAACAACAAAATCCCCAAACAACTTATCCTGAATTTCTCAAGTAGCCCAGAACATAATTCCAGCAAACATGAGTCAGGTACATAGGAGAACCAGATATCACTATACTCAATGAGTAATGAGAAAAAAAAACCAGGGAGAACATAAAACCTAGATAACTTCTCACTTTTACAAGTTATATAATATGATAATGTCATTTCCCATCTCATGCGGCCAGTGAAACAATTATCCTTTTAAATTTCACCTCGTACAAATTTCTATGCATACACCACGACGTGGCGAATATCTGTAACAACATGTCTCTACAACAACATGCCTCAGAATACAGACTTCTCCAGATTAAGGACGACACTCGCCCTAAGTTACCAGTCCTTGCAAAAAAGAGAAATTCAAAATTACCTGATGAAATAAAATATACCCTCTCCTTCCGGAAAAGGAAATAATAAACTTAACAAAACAGTCAGAATTACACAAAAATGTAAGAAATCAAGGGGTGCCTGGGCTGCTTCATCACTTAAGCATCTGAGTCTTGGTTTTGGGTCAAGGATGTGATCTCAGGGTCATGAGATGGAGTCCCTCATGGGGCTCAGTGCTCAGCAGGGAGTCTTATCGGAGATTCTCTGTCTCCCTCTGCTTCTCCCCCTGCTCTCTCTCCAGTAAAATCTCTTAAAAAAAAAAAAAAAGGTAAAAAATCAAGTTTCATAACAAAGCCATTTAAACTGGCACATCAGCATGCTAGGTCAGAGGAGCAAACTACTGCACTCCCGAGGTACAGAGAACACGTATTTGGGACAAACACCCAAAATGTGTTTAAAAAAAAAAAAAAGAATATTTACTTGTACCTGAGGCTGAAGAGGATTACCATATCACCGAATGGGCATTCCAGGATAATACCAGGGTTTATCAATTTTTAATAAATTGTTTTAATAATTTTGATTTAAAAATTTTATAAAAGTTTAAAAAGTAAACCAATTTTTCTGCTAGATTACATGTGTAATTACTTCAAAAAGTTTATGCTAAAAAGGATATAATGAAAGTACACTGTCCTGATACTGGAATTAATTGGCTACCTATTTCCTATTCAGCTAACTGAAAGTACTTATAATAACTGTTTCTGTACAGGTTTCATAATCAGAGATATAATCCTTGTGATAATACACGTTTATAGTTAAACAGAATTTAAACAAATGAAATACAAATTTTCACTGACCTACATTTCTTAATGTAAAAATTCAGTACTAAAAATAAATGTAAGTCTTACGCCTTGACTTTATTACTCTAATCAGACAAGTTAGACATGACACTACCGACACAAACGAATAATCAGTGATCGTGTGTAAGTTCTGGGAGGCCAGACAGAATATCAAAGCAGGCCTGGGGTTCCCGCCAAAGTTGAAAAGCAGCATCTGTCCCAAGACCTGAGCTGAAGCTGTACTTCAGTGAATCCCTAAAAATATACCCATGCTAACTTTCGTGGGCGATTTCGTTCACGTTGTTTTCACCATGAAATGCAGAAAAGTCGATTACGCACACTACTCTCACCCTACCAATAACGTATCTCATCAGAGGCCAACAACACTACAGGTGCTCTGAATGGTCATTGAACGAATGCTGATCAAACCTGTACATACCAAATCGCACTGTGATTATAGAGATCTATCTATCTGTATCTAGTCGTTCTCTACAAATCATAAAGCCAATTAACGAAAGTCACTTTCCACCACTCTGAATATTCCTACACTGCAGGTCTTACAGAAATCCTGAGAAATTCTCATACCCTTAGGAATTCTCATACCCTTAGGAATAAAGCTTCACTTTATTCCTAAGCCTGAAGAACATGTCACGTCCTCAGTACAAATGAAAAAGACCTACCCATTAGAAGTTAGGAGACCTGAAGAAAATGAAAATCGGTGACAAAAACAGAATATTCTAAAATAGAGACCAGGGCGCCTGGGTGGCTCAGTTGGTTGAGCAACTGCCTTCGGCTCAGGTCATGATCCTTGAGTTCTGGGATCGAGTCCCACATCGGGCTCCCAGCTCCACAGGGAGTCTGCTTCTTCCTCTGACCTTCTCTCCTCTCATGCTCTCTCTCACTGTCTCTATCTCAAATAAATAAATAAAATCTTTAAAAAAATAAAATAAAATAAAATAGAGACCAGCAGTCTTCATCATGAAACATATATACTCACAGGAAAAGACTCCTGTTCACTGCGCTGCTCAGAGGGTCCCCTCCTTAGAGGCTGTAAACACTACCTTCCAAAGGTAACTGACACTTCCCACGGTTCCTCTACGAAACTACAAATAAGTGAATCTTAAAACTCAAAGGAAAAAGCTAGTAAAAGGATATCATCACATTTCTTCTGATATTCTGTTAATAAATTACTGCAACAAAGAAAAGAATTATGTTATTTTTTTGATCTAGAAAGGACTGTTGAAATGTTTCAAAATATGCCAGGCACATTTCTTCTAGGCTTCCTACAACAAATCATGTTTAATTAATTAAATATGTATACACACACATACATACACACACACACACACACACACACACACACACATCACCTTCAATTCTTTAAAAGGGCTGCAATGACATATGACCTTTAAAAAAATAATAATAAAAATAAATCTCCTACCATGGCTATGAAGTACTGTGAGCAAATCTGAGGTCCAGTCCTAAAGCTACGAAGGCTTTAAAGATAGAAAACGGCTTTAAGAAAAACGGCCACCCTAGGAAAAATCACTTCCTAACCCGCAGGCCTGCTGTAAAGGGCTCTGGACCGACAACACAGCCTTCAGCCTGCAGACAAGGCTCACCAGGGTTCCACCAGGACCCACAGCCCGGGCGCCTGCGCGAGAGACTGAAGGCCCGATGCGCCACCTGCTCTGGCTTGCCTGGCGGGTTCACGAAGCTCAACAGAACACAGGAAAACATACTCACTCTGTATTAATAATTTTCTGCTTCAAGGTAATTAGTGCTTCAACATACTCGTTTAAATTCTGAAAGAAAAAAAACAGCTACAATCAGCTACTTATTTCTGTAATATGAAGGACTCTAAATATACTTTCTCTAACATGAGACTTATTGTAAAACGTGAACATATTTACTCTCACATAAACATACAAATACAGATAGATATTATTTACATTGCAGAGAAACACAGACCTACTCTGTGTGATCTTGAACCCACGTGGTCTCTTTGAAACTTTCTTTAGGTGAGCGGCGCGCTCTCTGACAGTAAGGGGGTGTGCAGACTCTGACTGTGGGCTTTAATCAGTGAGAATCTGGTATGTATTCACTATTTTATTTCACCAATTACCAGTAATCATCAGTCTACAACTCACTCTGCATTGTCTCTGAAAGGATTTAAGACACCAAAAGGTCACATAAATTATTAAAAAAAAATAAAAATAACATGGGAAGAACAAATATGAAAATTAAAATTGGGACAAAATTCAATGAAAAATTCATTCTAAAAGGATCTTTTAGAGACCAACTACAAATCTGGCTCTAAATTACTGCTATCAATTAAACAGGAAAAACATCATTAAACTGCTCAAAATGTTCCTAAGACTTAAAAACATATTTTTTTCAAGTGACTTTTTTCCCTAATATCTTCATATTTCATTAGTAAATACTTCAGAAGAACTTATTTTTCACTGATTATCCCAAAACATCTTTTTCTATGTAATCCAAATGATTGATATATTTCCCTTTATAGTAGTCTGTGCATCTTATTTTAGTCAGACATGTAGCATATTTTAAAATAAAAAAGGTCCACAAAGAAATACGTTAAAAAAAAGTCTTAGTTTGGGGTGCCTGGGTGGCTCCGTCAGTTGGGCAACCAACTCTTGGTTTCAGCTCGGGTCCCGATCAGGGGCTTGATGCTCACTGATGCTCAGCTCAGAGTCTCCCTGTCCCTTTCTCTCTTCTCCACTCCGTGCCCCCCAACCCCAGGGCAGGCACACACAGGCTCTCAAATAAATAAAAAAATAAATAAAATCTAAAAAAAAAAAAAAAAAAGACCTTTGTTTTCTTTTACTCCCACTACCAATTAAAAATTTCTATTCCTCCTCGGGTATCCCCTCTCAGAACATCTTCCTGCATACGTAAAGGACATCTGGATGTGCTCAGTCCACCAACTCACCACTGAAGGCCTCTCAGGTTTTCTGTCTCCACCAACCACATACCATCAGTATCCCTGCCCGTTCCTGTGAGATACTATTTATTTCTTTAGGATCAAGTCCAAATAGGCTTCTTGCATTAGTAAGAGTTATGAGCTTTGAAAATCTTTTTTTTTTAAGATTTTATTTATTTGGCAGAGAGAGAGAGATCACAAGCAGGCAGAGAGGTAGAGAGAGAGAGAGAGAGAGAGAGGGGAAGCAGACTCCCTGCTGAGCAGAGAGCCCGATGCAAGGGTCGATCCCAGGACCCTGAAATCACGACCTGAGCCGAAGGCAGAGGTTTTAACCCACTAAGCCACCCAGGCGCCCCAAGCTTTGAAAATCTTAAAGCCATATTTTTCCATTTATATTTCTTTAGGAGTGTGATTGAGAAATCTCTCGCCTCTCTTATTAATAGTTCGTTAACATTGTTTGCTCACTGGTGTGGTTGCACTTTTTTATGAGCTGCAGTATTAGAACAATAGCAACATTTCATTAAATGTTGCAAATATATACATAATGTCTGTCACTTGATCACTAAAATACAACCACCCAGGCATGCAGAAGTTCTAAATGTTCGAGCTGAATCTGTCACTTTTTTAAAAAGTTTTGGTTTCCTGATACATGTAGAAAATTCTATCCTACTCAGGATGCTAAAGTAAAAGGATTCTTCTTTTTGTTATTTTAGTACTTCTATGCTTTTATTCTGTGTTTTCTATTTTTAACCATTCTAATATTCTATATAGTAAACTCTAAATACTGTAAGTCAAAAGGACATTAAGTGGACCATTCCGTATTTGTATTTAACATGTATTTTGCTTTATGCCTTCAAAATCAATCTTTCATTATACACAAAATAAATTTCACGTAACAACAGATTTCTGGGCACTTTTATTCCCTCCCTAAAGAGCCAGCTAAAACTAAAGCCGCGAAACTTTCTCCCCACAGGCAAAACCCACAACGATGAGAGAATAAAAGACAAACGGAAACTGGAAAGCAGACTCAAGAATACTGACTCAGCAGGCTCAAGAAGGCAGGAGAGGTAGGAGGAGGAGAGTGCGTGTCCCGGAGTGCTCTGAGACAGGAGGGAGGGAGCAGCACTAACAGGACTAGTGGCAAGCTTTCTTATAAGCATTAAATCCTCAAATTCCTACTTCTCTGCCACCCCACCAGCCAGCAAAAGTTTCACTGTTTGAAGAATTCTCTGCCAGGGATGCTGTGACCACTGTGCCAAAAACAAAGGGACGAGGTGGCCCTATGCACACTGACCTGACACCAACCACCTGCTTGTCCCCATTAAGTTCCCAGACTGTGGCAGCCAACCCTTTGCCCTCTCGGCGGGAGACTGGAAGTGCTTTCTCTGAGGATATCTAACCAGGAATGACGCAAGATAACCTTCGAATATATGGCCCACCAGACCTTCTGCCATGAAGCTCAGGGTCCAGAAGCCCCACACACTCAGCATTTCCTGCCAACATATTAGCCACCAGTTTTAACAGGAACAATCATGGACTTCTGCACATCAGAGGGAAACCTGTAACATGAAAGTGAGACCAAAACAAGACAAAGCAACTTGGAGTAAACAAAAACTGAGAATTAAACAAAAAGATTAATATGATCAGAGATAAATGTGATCTTCACAAAGCAACAATATTTCTGAAAGGAATATGCAGAGTTCCTAGAAATTTTTTTAAAAAGCTCTTAAAAATTAAAAATATCCACACCCTCTAGGATGGCTAAAACCAAACTGGCAGATGACAGACAACAAGCGTCAGCGAGGACGCGGAGAAACAGGAGCCTCGGATTCTGCGCCGGAGGCTGACACAGCGGTCTGGCGACTCCTCCGAATGTTCGACATGGTTCACCGTGTCACCCAGCAGTTCCACGCCAAAGTCCCTGCCCCGGGGAACCGAAAACACGCATCCACGCCAAACTCGAACACTGACTCAGAGCATCATCCATGCTAGCCAGAATGTAGAAATGCGCTAAACGTGCACCAAATGACGAAGGGATAAATGTCACACAGCCAGACCACGTGACTACTTGGCAATGAAAACTAATGAATGACCCCTGCGATGACAGGGATAAACCTTGAAAATGCTGCGCTCCATGCAAGGGGCCAGTCACAAAGGGCTGCCTGCCATGAGTCCATGCATATGAATTGTCCACACCAGGCAAATCCAGAGACAGAAAGTGGATTAGTGCCAGGGACTGGGGGTCAGGGAGACAGGGAATGACTGCTAATGCCTAAGAGGGCTCCTAACAGGGGCACAGCGAGGGGGATGGAAATGAACGTTGTCTTACAAGTACAAAAGGATGACAGAGTTGCATAACCGTGACTGCACTAAAACCCACTGAACTATACACATAAAAAAGGATAAATTTTTATGTGAATTATATCTGAATAAAACTGTCAGAACTAAGTTAAAAGCAAGGAAGCAAAATAAAAGCTTCAAAAGATCTGATGGTAAAACTGAAAAAAAAAAAAAAAATCCCCCAAATAGTGCAAAACACAGACATGAGAAAGAACAAAGACAAATAAAAACAACTAGAGTATCAGTGCAAGATCCCCACATGCCCAACAATAAGCGCTCCTGACAGAAAGTAATAGAACAGACAGTCAAAGAAATTGTGATATTCAAGAAATCTCAGAACTGAAGCCAGAAGTTTCCAAACTGAAAGGTCCCACCACATAAACAGAAATAGCATCCAAATGATGGATCATCACCAAATTTCAGAGCATCAGAGACAAGCAAAGACCCTATAGGAATCCCAAGAGAAAAATAAAACCAAATAAGTCATAACACAAAGAATTTGGAATCAGAGTGGCTTAGGCCTTCAACAACAATCTAGACACCTAGAAAGCGAGTCTTCAAGATTTTGAAGGAAACTGAATTCCAAGGTAAAATTCTGTACAAGCTACCAATCGACTGGGAGGGAAAACAGACATTTTCAAGTCTGCAGAATTTCTATAAATTTACTCCCCGGACATCCTTACTTAGGGAGGTACTGAAGGATGTGAACACGATCCACCAAAATCATGGGAGCAAACCCAGACAAGATGGCGTGGCATCCAAGACAGAGGTAATGGGAATCCAGGAATGCAGCTGCAGCCCAGGATAGAGCAGATACAAAGGCTCAGGAGGGAATTGCTTTCTTAATTCCTTAAGAAAGCAATAAGAATATCTTGTGGAGTGAAAGCATTAATTTCTACCTAACTGGCAGAGAATTTCAAGTAAAACTCACCATGCATTTAAATTATGATTTTTTAAATACAAGTGACTCTTCCTTTTTTTTCTTTTCTCCATCCTCTTTCCAGTTGTTAGTGGGCCTCATCTTCTCCACCTTGCCTCCAGATGCCATTCTGCAATGTGAAGTACTATGCAAGAAACATTCCAGAAACCTGAGTCTCCTGTCACACACAGCTGGATGCAAATTCCTGTCCCACCTCTTTCTGGCTGAGTGAACTTGGGCAAATTTGTTTAGCCTCCTCCTGCCCTCAGTACCCTTTCCAATTCCACAGATAAGACGACTTGAAACGCTGGGAGGGGCAGAGCTGGCCAGCTATCAAGAGTAAATAGGATCAGCCACAGTAAGGGTTTAACCCAGTCCCTGGCATACAGTAAGTAGCCCTTAACATTTTCAAAATGAGCAAGTTGAATTAAGGATATCGTCATTCATCAGGGGAAACAAGAAAACACACAGGAAAGGAAAAATAATAATTTACTCCAGAGTATAGCTCTGAAGAACACAGTCATAATAACGTCCACCCTCAGTAGTGATTTAAGCAGAATCCTATTGCAGGCTAAGAAGGCTGGGGGGGGGGGGGGTGCAGCAGGAGGGATGCTCAGGCAGGTGGGGTACAGAGCGGAAGGGGAGCTCAGTCTGCACCTTCCAAAGGCCGAAATCGAATAATATGCCCCACACTGAAAAACAAAAAGTAGCAATACAAGTCGATCATGTCACGATACTAGAGATCATCACAAAACACACAGTGTGGTAAAAGTGGAAGGAGAGAGGTGCGGCGGGGACCCGCCGGCTGCCTTACCACGTCGAGCACATCTAGCTACCTGTCCGAACTGTGTGCACGTCTATTTGATAAAGGGAAGAACTGAAGACCACAAAACAGCATTACACAGGACAAGCCAGAGACTGAGCACAGACGAAGTCTTAGCTCAAATTCGGGCAGATAACCACAGCACACTAACAAGTCTCGTTTTTCTCCCATCTGGTCTGAACGCTACTTATGATGGTGGCAACCCTGTCTGATGCATCTCGGAAGTGTGAGTGCAGTAGGCTGGGTCTCGCTCAGCAGCCTGTGTGCATTTCTGGAGACTCACTGCGCCCCACTGCCGTCCAGCCTCCAGGAGGAAGGAAGGTGCAGGGTGCGCCCCTCCAGGAGAGCTCGAAGTGATGTGCTTCCCCGACTGCTGTTTCTCTCCCCGTGGTCTTGCTCCTTGGGAACTCCTACTCCAGTGCTCAGGCTTCCTCCCGGTCCTCTCCCATAACCACCATCTTTCTTCTTTCTCTGGCTTCTGGCTTAGCCCCTCAAGCTGCACTTTATACAGCTAATGCAATTCCCAGAGCAGCACGTTCTATTACTCATACTTTTCATTCCCCATTTACTCCTTTTCTAAAGCGTAGTTTTCATTTTATTCACACAATATCCTCCAGAATGTCACTGTGAACCTTTAGTACCTGGGGAAAAAGAAATCCAGTCTGTGCCTTTCTTCCCTCCTTTTCCAGAGAAGTAGAGTCAACACAGTGGCTGAGCACACAGGGCAAGGAGGGGGCAGCAGGCCGCAGGATAACGTTGGCCAAGGGGCAAGCCAGGACTCGTGGGGCAGAGGAGGGGAGGGGATGCCAGCGCGCTTGGGAAAATGGCAAAACTAAATGAGTCAGTACAATGTGTAGATACAGAGGACATAAATACCGGTCATAATAGGACAAGTACATTGTCAAAGTCAACCTCAACAATAACGTTACAGTTTGGAAGATTCTTGTCTGTGGCGGTTGACCTGCGCACCCTGCAAACGTCCAGCAGCATCTCTGGCGTCTAACTAGGTGGCCAGAGCACTCCCTCAACCCCCAAGGTGTGCGTGCGGAGTTGACACGGCAGGTCTGAGATCCTGTCCCTGGAAAGGCCTGCGAACAAGGTGGGCCCGTGGATTTCTAGAGGCTTCCCACCATTCTTCCAATGCTAAGACTGGCTCCCTATGCTTAACTACCCAATGTGCTTTATCCTGCAACCTGCTTTCCTTCTGGGATCCTGGCATTTGGGCAGGTGCTAGGTAGGCCTACGCGACCAGTGCCCAAGAGACACTGGGCCGCGTCACAGCACACTGCTGGAGAGCTTCAGGGAGCCCGGTCACCCTCACTGGGCTTCCTCGGGGCCCCACCCCATGGCCTTCTCTCCTGGCAGATTTTGCTTCGTATGCTCTCACCCTAATAAGCCATCCGTAAGTAGGACGACGCTGGACCTGGGAGTGGGTTTGGGGACGCCTGACACAGGGTGACCTCCCGGTGTCTCCAGACCTTGCCAATGCGAACACAAGGCTGTGCTCTTTAAGCTCTCAGGCACATAAAAGGCAAAGTCTCAGTTGGAGGAGGCTGAAGAGGTATGACAGTGCTCTACAACACACGTCCCCAACCAGACCTGGAACCAGCAAGGCAGGCGGGATTCCTGGGCCTGCAAGCAAAATTCGAAGGGCCCCGGGACGGAGCGGCGGCACCGATGCTAACGTCCCGACTGGAGAACTGTCGGCTCATTCTGTCGGAAAATGTTCAGACTGCGGGGAAACACACCCGGCAGCGTGTGGGGCACAGAAAGCGCGTGTGTGCGTGTCAGTGAGGACGCGAACGAGGAGACATCTGAACACCTGGTGAACGGGGTGAAGAGAAGACCAGAGTTGTCGGTACTACTCTGGTGATTTTCTTGTAAGTTCTAAGTTACTTCAAAAGAAATTATTTTTAAAATTCGAATCTCGCCAATCCCATGAACTGCTCTGCTGCGGGCGACCTGCCTCAGCGTTCAGCTCGAATCCTCTCCGACACGCGGCATTTCCTCCTCCTACTTGGTAACTTATGCACTGCTCTTCCGTAAAGCCTACACCGATCTGCATCGGAGCCGAGTTCTCCGGAGCGGTGAGCAAGGACCCCCAGGTGACATCCTCTGGCACAGAGCGGACTGGGACAGGCGGGAAGAGGGGGAGACCCCCTCCCCCCACCAACTCCATTCTGGGAACTTCTCCACCGAACAAGCTGAGAGGCTCTGCTTCCTGGGAAGGCAGGCCCCAGTCTCACACGCCTGCTCTTCGGCTGCCCTGACCTCATACATCGTGCTTCATCCATCGCGAACTACGTTCTCCCACCGCGGTCTCTGCACACGGCGCCGTCTGTCCACATACACTCCTTCTGTCTCTTCCTCTTACTCGACTAAGAATCATCCTTCACACAGACCGCAATGCAGATTCACCTCCTCCAGGAAGCCTTCCTCTGTCCCTCCTAGGTGCTCCCTGGGTCCCCTGTACGCACCCCAGCACGGTACTTACTAATATTCTCCTTCCGTGGTGGTTTTCTCACCATCTGCCACCCCAACAAGAACAGGAGCCCCAAGCCTCTTCTCTTCATGACTGTATCCCAAAATAAGACATGGCATCCTAGACCCGGTGATGCTCAAGAAATGTTTATTCACTGAATGAAATCCAATCTTGGGAGTCTTCGTTGTAATACAATCATTTACACAGCAGTACGTCTAAGCGAAATCATGGTTTAGGTTCCAGGTGATGAAGTTCAAACCACTGGTAATTATCAGTGCGAGTCCGACACAAGTTGACATAAATAACAGGCTCGGATCTGCACTAAGGGCAGCCGGACACCATCTATTCTGAATCTACTATGGTGGCATGAGCCCCGAAGAATAACCACGAGCTCTGAGCTCTCACCAGGACTCCCAAGGGTTAAGCTGCTTTGCTCTGCAGGGAACGAAACTTGTGAAGAGGGGCCTCTCCTCCACCAGCACAGAGCAACCTGTGCCGCTGGACTACAAACAACTCCGCTTTAGAAGTGTGTAAGCGCATGCTGTCCCCACGGACAGGGGGACAGGAAGGACCCACGCCGCTCTGGCGTGCCTACTCAAGTCCAGCAATCCGCAGGGACCTCGGGATGGAGCTCAGGGACCGACCATCACCACCACTGAGGGCGGCCACAGAGGGGAGGTGAGCCGAGGGACTACGGAGCAGGTGGTTAACCCACAAACTTTCGAACGGAGCGACGAATCCCAGGCAGGGCACCCATTTGTCAACACGGAGCAAATACGACAGGGAGGAAGATTTCCAGCAAGAGGAAGAGACTCCTCCACTCAGGGGACCCACTCAGCTTCCCACTGCGGTTCAGATCCAGCCCTGCGTGGCCACGACCGCCTCCAGCGAGGAGACGCCTGCAGCCTGCCTGCCCGTTTCCGACCAGGTGCGAAGGGCCCCTGTGAAGCCACCCAGCCGGCCACCTTCTCTGTGCAGGGCACCCGCCGGGCCCTCGGACGCAAGTGTCTCTCAAACAAGGAACCTGGCAGCCGTCCCTAGGGTGATGTATCCTGACTGACACCTGCTCTGTTCTCGATCTTTCCCACCCTCATTTCCTAGGTGCTTGTTTCCCTGTTTCCTTTCCCCACCATTCCACGCCCGCCTTCTGTCAACAGCCAGCAGCTTTTCCCTGACTCCTGAGGACGGCACCTCGACTCCTGATGCGCCACAAAGGTTCTCAAAGTTCCTTTAAGTGACAGAACGTGCTCCCCCATTCTATGCCCATCTCTCCCCCAAAAACATTCTCACAAGGAACTCCACGCCAACCCACCCAGGCCTCTGCTCTCTCTTCTCAGCAGACCATCAGGGGCTCTGGAGGCCCGAGTCCCACAAACAACAAATGAGAAAGCAGCTAAAAATTCCCAGTTCTGACCTCAGTCCAGAACCTCAATCCCACATGTCCAACACTTCCTCTGTCTTGGTTTCCACTTCTCTTCCCTCTAACAGTTCTCAGTCACTCAGGTTTAATCTCTGGATCTTTCAGTCTCCAGACCTGAGATCCGTCTATTCTCTGTAGCTCCTCACGCTGAGACCCTTTTGCTTTTCTCCTCCCATTCCTGGGAAGCTTCAGTTCACCCAGGCTCTTGTTATCACGAGTCCGCATTAGTAAAACACTGTTCCAGAGCTAGCTGCATCTCCTCCAATCCAACGTGTATGCCACCACCTGCTGTTTACCAAAAACACCGCTCAGATGTGGTAACTGGGCAAAACCTTTCTCTACTCCATCGCACTGGCAAAAATAAGTGTAAAACTTGACGTGCTCACCATTCAAGATCTTCAATAATCTGCCATGAACCTATTTTTTCATCCTTCCTCTGCAAAATTTAAGAATCATTCAATACTCTACACATAACGAATCATACTCTTCCCCTAAAAAGGCACTTCAGGCAAAACCCCAAATCCAACAGAGTATTCTCACCTAGGGAGGAGATCTGCAAAGGCAGGGCCTGGTTTTGTAAACCCAGTTCCCCTGGAGCCCAGCTAGGCCCATCCCTTTACGGCTGCCTGTTCTGCATGTACCCTTCGATGGGTAGAGGACCTGTGAACACACCAGAAGGCCTCCATCTTGAGGATCTTGCCCCTCGAGGAACAAGTCTGCAGACCCCTGGACTGAAGGACTGAACGGGATTCCTGCTATTGCTGCTCTGAGAACCACTAGTAGGAATGCAGCAAGGGCGGAAGAGGGGGAGCTCTCGGGGGACTGGAGCCAGAATCTCTAGGCCAGAGAGCACGCTGGGTTCACACAGAGAGCACACTGGGTTCACACAGAGAGCACACTGGGTTCCAGGGCTGGAGGCAGCAGGGAGCAGTGAGGAGGGGGTGGATCATGAAGGTGGAGTCAGGAAGCGAGAGAAAGACAGGAACCAAGGATGACACCTATAGTTTCCAACCAGGTGCTACTTTTAGGCAAGATGAGGACGACCATGGGTAGACCAGGTTTCTGGAAAAAGACCAGATCCACGACTGAAAAGTGTAATTCAGCCAGCTGTTCTGCACAGAAGCCTCCAACAACTCACTATCCTTTCGGAGTAAAAGCCCAAATCCTTGCAATGGTCTCTAAGGGCCCACACCATCAGACCCTTCCTTTACTGATGTCATCAGACTTCCTGACTGCCGTAAACTGGTTTTGTGTCCCCTCCCCAAATCTGTATGTTTAAACCTAACCCCCAATGTGACCCCTTTGGCAAGTGATTAGGTTGTGAGAGCAGAGCCCCCATGGAAGGGATTAGTGCCCTTTAAAAAAGGCCCCAGAAAGGTCGCTTCCCCCTTCCATTAAATGATCCACCGGGTGACAGGGCGAGAAGACAGTGGAATCAGGCCAAAGACGCCAAATCTGCCCGTGCCTCACTGATCTAGGACTTCCCAGTTATCAGAACTACAAGGAATAAATTCCTATTGCTTATAAGCGCCCCACTCTATGGCCTTTTGTTAGAGCAGCCCAGAAGAGACTAAGACATCTACATTCACTGCACCCCGGCTACAATGGCCGCCTTCTCTTCCCAAGCACATCAAGCAAGGCCCCGTGTCAGGCCTCCACACCTCACCTTCCCGCTGTATGGGACACTGTCCTGAAGTATCTCCAGAGCTCATTCTCTCACCCCCTTTGCTCAAATATAACCTTCTCAGAAAGGCCTTCCAAGGACTTCCCACATAAATTCCACCAGCCAGTAGGCCCTTCCTCACCCATTTGTCCTTTCCACCCTCTTGGCTTAATTTTTCTCTACCATATTATCTTCTCACGTAACTTGTTCAATTTATCTCCTCCACTCTCCTGGAATGAAAACTCCAAGAGATCAAGGATGCTGCCTTTTTTTCCTGCTGCTACAATCACACTGCCTAAAACACAGCATGTGACCTATAAATACTTGTTGGAGAAAACTGGCACAAAGAATAAATGTAATTTATTAAAGATTAGAGAACAGCACTCATGCTCCTGGGATTTTAAGGGAAGAAAATAAAAGCGTGTTATACCTGCCTTTACAGTGCAGCTCAACTCAACGATTTAACTCAGTCTCCCTTCCATCAGGAATGCCAGTGCATGACCCCTCTCTCTCTCCCCTGTTCTCAACACTTAAAACATTCGGGATCAGTACAAAGATAACGTGCTTTAAAAAAAAGAAAAGGAAAAAAAAACAGCTTATCTTGAGAACCTGTAGCCTACTGTCCTTTCTGGCCTCCTGTCTGCAGCCGCTGCCCCTTCTGCACCGCGCTCATGTCAACCAGACATTGGCCTGCTCCTCAAAGGTACCCTCCTCCTTCTTACGCAAAAGGTTCCCACCTGTTCATCTCCCCAGAGGAAGTTCCTCCCACACCTATTCTGCTCCACATTGGGATCTCCCCATCTCACCTCCCCAAAAACATCCTGCCCACCAACCCAGCCAAGAGACAAAACCACCATTCCAACTCCTTTATTTTCAGAATATTTAAAATCCTCTAAAGTGGTACTTGGACACGTGTCTTACTTTTAAGAGCAGACCATCTAATTTGTTCCTCACTGTGACCCTGGTGCCGAGAACACCAGGTAGGAAGGATAATTTCATTCACTCTAGGAGGTAGGGCAGGGTCCTACTTTGCCATTAAAGACGCCGACCCTAGACGTTAAGAAACTCTCGATAGCAGACAACGAAGGGGATCTAGTCGGAAACAAGTACCTGGGACTATTTCAACTTCCTCACAAGACTTGGAGCCAGACACTAGTAATGCCTTTTCTGTCAATGCAGAAAACAGTCCATTCTGCTGTTAGAAACTTCCAGTAACTGCAAGCCTTTAATTGATGAATGACCCTCCCAGTCAACCTGCACGTCGCGCCTCCAAGCGAAAGAAAAATCTCAGGATGAACCAGAGCAATCGAAAATCTCATTCCTCAGAGAGGTAGCTTCCCTCTGCATTTCACCCCTCACTCGTCAACCTCAAAGTCAGCCCTGGGGAGCCCTGAGACTGATAAGCGAAGGAAAGGGCCCTCCAGAACTCGCTCACGCCGCCCCCGCCACCACCGCATCCCGGCAAATGAGTCCTGGATTGCAAGCCTAGGTAAAGCAAAAGAGGTAGTTCCCCCAAACAACTGCAGTAGAAAGGGGAGCGGGAAGGGGAGGAGGGGGAGCTTCCGCCGCCGAGCAGGAGCAGCGCGCGGGGGCGCAGCGCGCGCGGCCGGACCCCAGCCCCGCGCCCTGGCCGGCCGACTGGGCTCCTCCGCGCCCTCGGCCCGGGAAGGCGCCGCACCTGCTGCAAGGAGGCGCAGCCCTGACACCGCGAGAGGTCCGCCGCCGTCCCGGGCGCCGCCGAGTGGGTTTCGCCCGGCATCATGGTGCCAACGCCGGGCCCTGTGGGCCCGCGCGCCTCAGGGACCCGCGGCCTCGGCCCTGTCCTCCCTCTGCTGACGCCGCCGGGGCCGCCGCCTGCCAGGCCGCTTCCCGCCGAGTCCGGGCGGGTCCATCCGTGCACAGAGGTCCCCGTGGAGCTGGCGAAAGGCTCTCCCAAACGGAGCCGCCTCGGGCACTGGAGAAAAACGCGACCCGGCGCGGCCCCCGAGCGCGACACAGCCCAGCCAGGACCCCGCCCCGCCCTACCTCGCCCCGCCCTTCGCCGCGGCGTGGGGCTGTCCGCGGTGCTGCCTGAGAAAAATGGGAACGGGAGTCGGGCCAAGGCGGCGGGAAAGGCGTCCACTAAGGAAGAGTTAGCTGATCAGAGGCATCGGAGTGTACCCGTTGGGCTGTGTAGGGGATTAATCTTTTGTTGCTGGCTTGCTGTGTGACAGACTTTCCATAGACACCTAAAGCCTTCAGCGAGGGCGAGGGGACCCCCCCCTTGATGACGTCACTCAGGCGCCCGCTAGCCTGGAAGGGCCCGCACCCGGACGGGTAGGTGTGCGAATTGTAACCGAAGGGAATAGCTCTGTGCGAGTCCGGCCGGTTACCCGGAGTAGCTGGAGGACTACGGTTTTCGACGCCCCGGGCGGCGGACGGCCCCGAGCGATCCTCAGGCCGTGCCCGGTGCACTTGAGCGCCTCTCCGCGGCCCTCGCGACCGTGGTCCGTCCTTCCTGCGGGACCGTCTTTCCTGGCAGCTCCCCGCCTGCTGCGGTCCATTTGCTTGTCAGATCCCACGTCTATGCCTCTTGAGGGGGTAAAAAGCAAAAAACTCTCTCCCAGGTCGCAGTTACTGGGTAAATTGGAGCTCCGATCCTCATCTTGAACGAGGTTTTTCACCTTATCCCCTGCCACCAGAATCAGCTTAAGGATCACTGCCTTGCTTAGAAACTTCCCGAGGCTTCCCAGCCAGCGTCTGGTTATAAAGTCCAGATTCTTAGCCTTCAGTACGAGCAATGTATGTGTAAAGTAGACGTCCAGACTTCACCAGCTCCTTCCACAATGTTCAGTATGGAATTGCAACTGGAAACAACCCTTCCAAGAAAGCGGTCTGGTTCCTCCCCAAATGCCCTACCCCTGCCCTTTTGTACATAATCTGAGGCTGGCACGTGCTGTG
>CM052809.1:134557077-134621124 GCA_028533885.1 Nasua narica
CACCGAATGTCAGAGTGGGCCCAATTTGCTGCAACTAATTGAAGGTAAAAAAGAAAAAGCGCTGGTCCAGAAATGAAAGTGCATTTGTTTCTGCTTCTGCCTATCTCAAACCGACCTGAAGAATTTAGAGAAAGAAACAAAAGTCTTGTTTGTATTATGCAGAGTCAACAAACTCTGTAAAGGGCCACATAGTAACTATTTTAGGTTTGGGGGGCCCTACAGAGATCACTGCTGCATATTTGCCATTACTTTTTGGTTGGTAAAGAACCACCTAAAAAATAGAACTTGGGCTCTTGCCTGGCTCAGTCAGTGGAGGGTGTGACTCTTGATCTCAGGGTTGTGAGTTCGAGCCCCAGGTTAGGTGTAGAGATTATTTAAAAATAAAATCTTAAAAAAAAAAAAAGGAAAACTCATTCTTACCTTGCAGGCTATCATCCAAAAACACGTCAAGGTTCTAATGGGAGTTGATGTAGGCCACTAACCGAGAAATGCTGAAAATTAGGTTTTTCCTCTTTGCCCCATGAGGAGCCACAACTGTCCGTCATTGTGAAGGAGACAAGCGAGTGTCTACACTGCAGAGAGTCCTGAACAGTGAATTTAGAGCCACACACCTGGCTTTAAATTCTCAAGTGAGTGGCCTATTTGAGCTGGTATTCCCTTACAGAGCATCAGCTGTCATCTAAGTGAAAAGTGACCTAGGCAGGGCCATATCCACAGGATCAGAGAGTAGTTCATAACAAGCTGGTGATGGCATGATCCATCTGGGAAAACAAATGTGTCTTTAGCTTACTCACAGAAAAACAGGTTGTTTTGCTTTTGGGGTGTTGCCCTTTTTTTAAAAAAAAAATCATTTTTCTTATCAGATTTCCAAGAAAAATGTGTTTTTCTATCAGTGTCGCCAGACCTGGGGAGATGTCTAGGTTCCGACTTGTGCTGTGGGGGCTCTTTTGTGGCTGTGGAGTCCAGTGCACTGATCAGAGGATCTGAGTCGAAAAGACACAGTTCCTGCCTCACGACCTCCCAGATGCTCGGTCACATCTCCAAATTAAAGCTTTAGAATGTAATGTAATTAAAAGGCTAGTTACACTGATGATTTATTAACATGTGCTTCCACTGAACTGGGTAACAGATTTGGTCTAGAAGCTAAGGACATTATAATCATAGGAATTCAAAATGGAAAGCAATCTGTTCTCTGGAAGTTCCTATATTTTGCTTCAAAAAGAGCATTCTTTTGTTTGATGCACGTATCTATCATAAACATAAACTATGTTACATTATTTCTGTTAAAACGCCTGGATGTGTTTTATGGAGTCATTGGCGGCTCTACCAGTTGATGATTCAGTGACAGTATCTGATTAAGTTCTATGCTTTTTCCGCCCGTGATGTAATGCTAACAGCCGGCCACAGGATGCCAGTCTTTCCCCGTGTCCTAGAGACAAAGAGCCATCTCCAGCAGATTTCTGCTCTCTCTTCTGAGGCACCCCAGGGGGAGGCACTCTGCAGGTTGCCCATGCCCCTTCGCTGCCCCCCACATGTGGTCCTGAGTTACCTTTGCTCCAGTGTTTCTTACTGTCCTGGGTTAGGCCGTGATTTGTCCCCATGGGCAGCAGTAGGCCCTGGACCCTTGCATAGAGCCCAGCTCCCACCCCGGAAGTGATGCAGTTAGAGGGAAAGATGGCTGCTTCTGGAAGACCGACCTCACTCAGCAAGCAGAAGAGTCCATTTTCCAAAACAAGCACTGTTTGCAATGGCGCACGGAACCGACATGACTGTTACTGACAAGCACGGTTTTCAAGGATTCTCAGGGTTGTGTGACCCTCTTCTGGGGAGTAGGGGATCGTTCCCCTTGTGGGGTATCTTGTGAGCGCCAGACAGCCTAACTCCTTGTCTCATAAGACCTTCCTATGGCTCCGGGGATTTGGAGGAGGGAGGTGGCTGGCAATCGGAGAGGGGCAAGGGAGAGGCTTCTGTTAGGGAGGGTTGGAGGGCAGGAGAGGGAGGAGGGAGAGGGAGTGTGGGGTGAGCCACTCCAGGCTAGACCTGTGACCTGGCATGATTCCACGGAACCCCGGGAGGCCAGCGTGGTGGGAGATGCCCTAGGCCGTGGGAAGTGGGGCGGGAGCATCAGGAGCAAGAGGCACTTAAGCAAAAGGGTGGGTTTTCTGTGCACTAGGCACTGTGGGCCTCTCGGTGGGAGCGGTCCAGGGACCCGAGAGCACAGCCAGGAGGCAGGGAAGATGCCCAGCCAGTGTTCTAGATGCCCGGGGCCTAGGCAGAGTGGTAGGAGGCCGCTGGAAGTAAAACGTGGCTCCCACACCCACCGTCAGAAGAAGCGCAGCTGGAAAGGGCCAGCTCTGGCCACCTCCTGGGTCTGCCACCAGCAGCAGATCCCGTCAGCTGCTCAGCAGTCTTTCTCCAAGGCATTCCGGAACCCCCAGCCCTCTCAACAGGCACGCGGCTATGTTCTCCGGGTTCAGCGTCAGCAGCAAGGCCCCAGCTTCTAAGGCCCTTTCATGCTCTCTACTTCCTGCCACGGGAGCAGAGGTGAACCCAGGACACTGAGCCAGCGACGAAGCTGCCCTCCCCTTGCGTACCCTGCCTTGCGATACTGGGACCGTAGAGCCACGCGGCCACCTTGCCTGCTGGGGTCCCTCAGACTCTGCCGACAAGAGACCCAGCACCAGCCCGGCAGGACCGCTGCTCCGATGTCTGAATTTGAGCTCCACAGGCACGCCCTTCAAGTGTCCGTGTTCTGCTTGGGGGGGCGAGGGGCGGGGTGGGGGACCCCGTGTTCTACTCCAGGGGAGTCCCAGCCGCTGCGGAGAAGCAGCTGCATCAGGACCAGGGTAGCTGTCAGGGACCAGGAGCCCCGCTTGCCGCGCTCCCCCCTTGTCCATTTAACTAAAACATCTCGGCGGTCATCACATTAAGTGGTTCACTGTCATCTTTGTATTCAAAGACGTTGAGATCTGTGGAACCCCCTTCGAAGTTTGACACAAGCTGGCCCGTTGGTGTCCTCAGTCCCACGCAGGGAAATACTTTCATGGATTTGGGAGCTTGGCTAGGCGGTTTCCCCTGGGCTCTGCCAGCAGAGCCTGGAGCTGGTGGCTACTCCTGGTGGTCTCCTGGGGCTCTCAGGACCTGGGGCTCCGGCTGGGGGGTCTGTCCTTGCCCCATGGGGCAAGGTCCCATGGCGCCCCATGGCGCGTCCCTCCGCGCCTCCCACTCGAAGCAAGGCCAGGAGCGCCCTGGCCCAGCCCCACCGAGACCACGGAAACTCTCGATTTTGCCCCGTGTCCTGGGGGAGGGGGAACCACTGCTCTCCATCGTAGCAGTTGCTTTTTAAGTTTTTTTTTTTTTTGGTGGCCGGAAGGCAGAATATGGAGTCAAGAGAGAGATTTACTTATTTTTGTTTTTTTTTCCTGGAAAGGAGGAGAGAGGAAACAGATACAGTGCAACATATCTTGTCAATGAACTTGACCACAGTGTAAGCCCATGGAGCTCCTCTTGTGTCACTCCGAATGTCGGATCTCTTCCTCACAATAAAGTACAGACACCTTCCAGGGACCCAGGAGGCCCTGCAAGAGCTGTCCCTGGCCCCAAGAGACAGATTGGTACAGATTGGTAAAGCTGGGGCACACATGGCCTTGCGTCTGGCAGCCTTTGTTACAGACCCCATGTCCTCAGGGCCTGGGATCCTCTGGCTGGACTCTCCCTCCCCCCAGGCTGCTTCCTCCCAGCTCTCTTGCAGGCCTCTCTGCCCCTTCTGCATCCCCAGCCCTAATGAGGGGGGCACTCCAGAGCTCAGCCCTTGACTCTCTCTGCCCCTTCCCACCCAACCCCTGCTACTTTCCTCCAGCCACGTGACTCCGAGTGACCAGTTTAGCCTGGGCCTCTGGCCTGGACACTAGAGGCAGGTGCTCAGGGGCCCGTGTGCTCGCTCCTACAATGTGTGGCAGGAATCCTGAACATTCCCCAGCTCGCTGCGCTGCAGAGCGGCACATTCTGCACGTGCAGAGCCCGGAGCTGGGGAGTCTCCCTCACCCCTCGTCCGGCTCCCCCGGCAGCTGGGCAGTCAAAGCCCCTGTGGCCCCCACCGCTCCCACCCCTGTGCATCATGTGTCCCACATACTCATGCAAGTGATGCTTCTAGTCATAAACCAGAGTAGGTTCCTCTGTGGACCAAGAAAGGGGAAAGTCTCAACCTTCCTGGAACATCTGGGACCTCCCTGTCCTCCTTCCCACCCCACGTCCCCATGCACCCCCATCGTGGCCGGGGGTCTCCGGGCTGCAGAGGGCCACCAGGCACCCCCTGCCTCGTTGTGTCCTTCTAATGGAATGCTCTTCGGTCCGATATCTGCCGGCCTCTCTCCTCACCCTGTTCTTGTCTCTGCTACAAGGTCATATGACCACAGACCTACCCAAAGCAGAGAGTTTGGGCAATCTCTGTCCCTTTCCCTGACCCCTTGTCTTCCCAGCTCTCAGTAGCACCTGCCATCACCCATTTGTAGAGGGCTTTCCTCCACCGGAACTCACGCTTCGTGGAAGAGATACCCACCCTTAGCTAATTCCCTGCTCCCACCCACCCACTACCTAGATCATGCCTCACGTGTGCTGGGCAATCAACAAATAGTTGCTGAAAGAATCACTGGGAAGATAAATAAGTGGATATTCTTCTGAATAAAAGTATAAAGCTAGTGAGATTCAGAACCAAGGGCTCCAGCAATCACACACTTTGGTATTTAACCAAATGATTTGAAAACTTATCTCCACATGGAAGCCTGCACACACATTTATAGCAGCTTTATTAAAAATGGCCGAAACTGGGGCGTCTGGGTGGCTCAGTCATTAAGCATCTGCCTTCAGCTCAGGTCATGATCTCAGGGTCCTGCGGTGGAGCCCCACTTCGGGCTCCCTGCTCAGCGGGAGCCTGCTTCTCCCTCTCTAGCTCCTCATGTTTGTGTTCCCTCTCTCGTTATCTCTCTCTTTCATAAGTAAATAAAATCTTTAAAAAAATGGCCAAAACTTGAAGGCAACCAAGATGTCCTTCAATAGGTAACAGATAACCTGGGGTCCGTCCTGACAGTGGGATATTATTCAGTGTTAAAAAAGAAATGAGCTATGAAGCCGTGAAAAAACACAGAGGAACCTGAAATGCATATTCTTAATGGACAGAAGCCAGTCTGACATGGCTCCATATTGTAGGATCCCAACTCCGTGTCATTCTGAAAAAGGCGAAACCACGAAGACAGTAAAACGATCAGGGGTTGTCAGGGGCTGGGGGAGGGAGGAGGGACGACAGGTGGTGCAGAGGACGTTCAGGACGGTGGAACTATTCTGTATGGTACGTCACGACATAGACACGTCAGTGTAGTTTGCTCAGATCCAAGCACCGTCCAGCACCAAGAGTGACCTCTAATGCAAACCATGGACTTGGGTGATGACGATGTGTCAGCGTAGGTAACAATGTAGCACATTGTCTGCAGTAACAAATGGACCTCCCCGCGCTGACAGTGACGCAGGCTACGCACCTGGGGACTTCCATTCTAGTTTACTATGAACCTGAATCTGCTCTAAAAAGTGAAGTCTATAAAAAAAAAAGAACAAAAAGTTGCAGAAAGTGAGGATATATAGCAAAGAACGTCTCCAAGTCAGGAGTGAATTTAGCCTATGGAAGCATCAGAAATCAGCTCAGGGTCTGGAGTCTGGAGAGTTATTCCGGGGCCCGGGCTGGCACAGACCCATTGCACAGGGTCTCATAAGCCAGGGTAGAAATGTTTTAGATTTCAAGTGCAGAAAGCAGCCATTAAGGAGTTTTAAGAAATGGAAAGGCATTATCTGATTTGCACGAAAACTTTTTGTTCTGGCCGTCGTACGGAAACAGAGTAGAATACTGGGTGTCATCTCCCCACTTGGGAAGGAAGAGTGACCATTTGGTAGGAGAGTCAAGGATGTGTCCATTCAGACACGTATGGAACTTAAAAGAGGCTGTTTACCTTTCTTCTGGAAAGAAAAGCACACAATAAAATCATCTGGACCCCAGTGTCACGAAAAGTTTCTGAAAAGCAATGTTTTGCATTTCTTACCGGTCTTAAGAAGCCACGATCCTCAGAACTTCCTTATTTCCGAAATTGATGATTCAGATTGTGAGCTGGAATGGTGTTATTCTAAGATCATGAGAAGATAGTACATTCTGTAATTTATCCAGGCAAAAAATTATTGCCAAGAAGGGTGTGGGGGTGTCTTTCCTCTGGAATAAGTGTCTAGCAATTGTTATAATTTTAGACAAAATGATACGAAACATCTTTGGCCAGAAATTTTCCTTTGGGCTCATCTTCAAACCCTGCCATGAAGAAAAACAGAGCTATGCTTGAACAGTACCTTCCAGATCTGTGGCAGGGGGCTCCAAGAATCAGAGACCATCATTCAACATACACTAGGATGAAAAAAAAAAAAATAGAGCTTAGCTTAATGTTCTTCATTGAAAAAAAAGATAGGGAAGTATGACCCCCAAATATCTCTTGGATGTATCCTGCTGAGTTTGTTGTTATTTTCAGAATTTCTGTTAGAGAAGAGATTTTCTCTCCAGTGGGGCATTTTATGGTTGATGATGGGGGGAAAAAATCCAATTTTTAAGCACAGGCTTCATTCTTCCCTCCTGCAGAGAAGATGGAATCACTTCTCATTTGTATGAGGGATAAATCCGTTACGTTGGGCAGGAACGCTGGGTGTGTTCAGGGTGGTGTGGAAGCTTTACCGTATGTAGACTCTGATTCGTGGCACATCGGCAGATCGGCACTCAAGGTCTGTTTGAGACTCTTCCTAAAGAGCCTTCCCAGAGATCCAAGGTTGAGACAGCGTTTCTGTCCTCCCATTCTGGCTGCTTTCTGCGTGTACGTTACCTCCCGAGAAGCAGCCACTGTCACGGGTGTGCTGTCAGGTCGGGGATGGGGCGCCCAGCTCGCGGCCACCTTGGCCGACGTGGCTGACACATTCAGGACCGAGATGCTGGGTTTCTGCAGCCCCCTCTCTGCACCCCCGGCGCAGCCTTCCAGTGTCTGGGGTGCAGCTAAGGCTGCGTGTCCCTGAAGCAGGGTTCTGGGGGTGGCCTCACCCTGCCTCATCTTTCTCTTGGTAAATGATGCAACTCCGAGAAAGGCCTTCCGGACTCATTCCTGCAGCCTGGGGTACAGACCACTGCTCCTTCTGACCCTGATGGAAGCGCAGTTTTCTGCACTAAATCTGTTTAAAAAGCTAGGGGTTCCTGCTGCTCGCTTGTTAACGTGAAGCGTTGTTGGAGGCAGGAATGCACGCTACCCCTGAGCCCCATCCCTGGTTCCCTGCTCACCGTCCTGATTTCTCCCCATCAGCCCGAACCTCGAACCTCGCCTGCTCCCTTGTTCCCGCCTCTGCTCCCGCCCTTGCCTCTCATCACAGCTGAGTGTGCCCCCACGTGCCTCCTGACTCTCAGCGCCACACGGGACTCCTTCCACTCCCCTCTTAGTGCTTTACACGCTAGTTCTCTTAAAGAGTTCCTTTTTTTTTTTTTTTTAGCAAGTTACTCTCTTGTCCTAAAAACTGTCAGTAAAGTAACCCACAAGAGAACGCCTTGCTGCCATAGAAGGAGGTTAACATCCCCCGCTCCCATCCTCCCCCAGCCTTCTGGAAGTTCTTTGAAGCTTAGTTATCAATTAGAACATTAAATCAACCCTCAGACTCCCAGTCACTCCTTGGATGATCTCACCTTTCATTCCAAACTTCATCCAAGGGCTGCTGCCTTTGACTTCCTGCCCCAGTCCCGCAGTATGGCGGGGGGGGCTGCCTCCCTAATTTATCTAGCCCTGAACAGCACTCTGCCCCATCTGAGCCCTGTGCGAAATACTGACGGCCTCCCATCATCAAGAGTTCCTCTTGGGCGGCCCCGCACTCGTCAGGGAGGAGGGCACGGGTCCTTGGAACCGTGTAATGTCACCGTCCTCCACAGTGCCTGGGGCAAACCAGCTCGTAAGCAGGCGTTAGTGTGTAACCACACGAGGGGTGCGGATGCTTGGGAAGGATGGATGGCAAGTACAACTCGTGCGATCAGACCTGGATGCTGGTGGTAAATTGCTTGTGTCTACTATCAACCTGGCTGTGCCTTTCTTGTGTGCCTAAAAATATATTTTTTTTCCGCTTGTGTTTCAGATGTTCTGCCCCCAAAGTGGGAGCAGTATATTGTCTCACTTAACAGGAATCCTGTGAAGTGCAGTGTGATTTATAAAGTACCTTGTTTCCCTTGTTGATAAATAGCCACACAAAGAGGACAGTGTAATTTTCTTTATGAAGTATGTTTAAGAATTTGGGAAAATTTGGGAAAAGCAAAAGGAATTTAATAAATCTTAAACTCGACAAACATGATCCATTGTCTCTGAACCTAAGTGGTACTAATTTAGCAAAGAAGACCAAAAATCCCTGTCTCTGCCAAAGTTTATGTTTTTAATTCATTTATCTGGGAGTCTTTCCTCTTCTTTTGGAAGGGGAATTCCTATTGCGCGCTGGGGTTGGTGATGCCTCCATATGCTATAAGAGTAGGACGCATGATTTCCGCCTGTAAACAGCTGCCCCACCACCCAGGGCTCACGGGGGAACCTCTGTCGGCCCTCCGCTTGCCCCTGAGCCGTGCGGACTGAGTGTGTGCTCAGGCGGGGCACTGCCCTGGGTCGTGGAGGTCCTGGGGCTGGAGCTCCTCCCGGACTAAGAGCCCTTGAGCTGAGATGCTGGGCCCGAGCATAATGCTCAAGGAACAGAGAGCTTCCGCCTGGTCGGAGACAGGAATCTCCCCGCATGTCCAGGAATGCCTCACGAAGGAGACGAGCCCAGGACTTTGAGGTGGACCCTAAGAAAGGATTTCTCCAAGAACAGAGCCACGAGGTCTGGGGCATTCCTGGCGGAGGGACAGCTTTGGAAGAGACATGAGCTTCAGGAGGGGAGCTGAATGGTTGTGCTGGGGCACAGAGCACGGGCTCAACAAAGTGGGCTCCTTGAGTCCCAGAAACAGAATTTGGGCACCAAAGACACTGTACTCTGTGGGAAGCAGGGGAGGGGAAGGGTTTTGAATGGCAATCCAGACTTCTAAGCAAGAGAGGTTCCTTGAGATGGACCCCTCTTTTCTATGAGACAGAAATAAAAACGCACACAGAATACAACGGATGATGGATGTCAACATGGATATTTATAGGTACAGAGGGTGCGAGTGCTGGCGAGTCCGGCAGCAAGTGTCCCCGTGGCTCTCTGGGAATTCCGGGGGGCGCGCATGGCGTGGGGCAGGAGCTAAGAGTTTCAGGTTCCGCTCGCCACGTGGCCTCGGCCAGATAGCCTCAGGGAGGGGTTCCTCACACAGCTAGAAGATGGGGCCACAGCAAGCTTCTTGGGTTGACTCGGCTGCATAGAGAACGTACCTGGCCAGCAAGTAGGTACTTGGGAAGTGACAGATGCTGAGCTATGAGAACACATCGTGTTCGTCATAAGTTCAGTACTCATGAATTTCTCTCCACCCCTTTGCCACAGGCTGCGATCGCCCTGGAAGCGGGTCTGCGGGGCTGCAGGGTTGCCGGAACACTCCCCTTGTTCTAAATGGCGAGAAGGGCGCCCACTCTGCCGACATTCAAACTGGCCCCAGCATGCAGTCCCAGACGCCCCCGCGCCCCCCGTGCAGAAGGCGCCCCTCCGTGGTGAGCTGGTGGGCAGCACAGGTCTGCGGCTGGGCTGCCGCAGGTGCCCTCGTCCCTTATAGAATTTGTCCCCCTTCTGTCTCAGCTCCACACTTCCTGTCATTTGGACACACCCTTGGAAGTCATTCAGGCTGTGGGTTTTTGGAAGTCATGCAGAGAAAATGTTCAGCTCTGACAGCTGCCTTCCCTGCAAACTACCCAGGTGACCCGTCCCCTCCTCACCATTGGACCCCCTCAGTGTGCAGCGGTGACTTCAGGATTTTCTGTGCAGTACGGGCCTCCCAAAGGCCTGCTCTGCTTAATTGGGTTCAGGAATTTGGGGTGGGCTGAATGTCCAGAACCAAAACATCTACGCCCACGTAACTGACCAGCAACAGTAACATTTATTGACTGCCCCATTGTCTTAATCAATCGGACCTCACTACTCTACCTAACTCTTGCCCAGGAAGATAAAACTTGCAAATAACTTTATTGCTAATTTAGGAACTCCCCCAATATTAATTTAAATGGGTACCAGGCCACTCAGTTTACGATGAACAGCACTGCATGATGATATGCTCTCAAGGCTTTCGGAGTCTGTTTCTCCTAAACTACAGGTGACGCTTGAACCATGGAGAGAGGTCAGGGGTTTGAGGCCGACCCCCCACACGGTCGGAAGTCCCCCATATAGCTCTGACTCCTGCAAAACCTCACCACTCGTAGCCTGCTGCTGACTGGAAGCCTTGCCGTAACATAAACAGTGGATTAACACGGATTTTGTGTGTTACAGGTACTATATGCTGTGCTCTTACAATAAAGTTACCTAGAGAAAAAAAAATGTTAAGGAAGAGAAAATACATTTAAAACACTCTACTCCATTTATTTATTTTTAAAGATTTTATTTATTTGAGAGAGAGAGAGACAAAAAGAGAGCATGAGTAGGAGGAGGGGCAGAGGGAGAAGGGGAAGCAGGCTCCCCGCCCAGCAGAGAGCCCGATGCGGGGCTCGATCCCAGGACCCTGAGATCATGACCTGAGCCAAAGGCAGAGGCTTCACCGACTGCACCACCCAGGCGCCCCTATTATATTTGTTGAAAAAAAGCCACATTTACGTGAACCTGTAGGGTTCCAACCCATGGTGTTCAAGGGTCCATTGGATTATAGCATGGTTCTTCACCAGGTGTAATCCAGCCCCACTTCCATTTGGAAGACTGGCCTCAAACCTTAGAAACTTCATAATCATGTCATTTTTTCCGAACCCCTCCAAGACAAATCGCGGATTACCAGGGCAATGCCGGCAACGAGGAGCCGCCTTGTGACGGGGCGCGGCTCGGAGTCAGGCGCTTAGAAGGCAGAGGAAAGGGTCACGGGCCAGGAGAACAGGTGGCCTGAGGCTGAAAAAGGCAGGAAAACAAAGTCTCCAGCGGCTCCCAAGGGACCCAGTCCCGCGGCCGCCTGGCTGCCAGCGCCCCCCAGGAAACGAACGAATACACTCCGCCTTCTCACGTCTAGAGTGCGTGAAGCTGGACGGGCTCCGGGGCAGGAAGGGTGTTTACAGACAGAGGGGCTCCTTTCCCTCCCCCTCCCGCTCCTCGTAGCACAACCCGATGGCAGTGAAGAGTGGCAACTCCCGCAAAGCACCTAACGGATTCCACCCCTTTTTAAATCCCACAGCAGCCTCGGGTAGACGTTCACACTCACTGGCCGACGAGGCTAAGCTTGGAAGTGCTGCAGAGTGGGAAAAGATTTGTTGGGCCTGAAGGAATAAAAGGAGAGTTATGGTTTCGAGTGACAGATCAGAACCAACCGTTACTGAGGTACTTTGGGACATTTCTTTGGGACATTTGGGGCCCAGCACTTGGAGAGAGGTTTTCCTCAATTCTCCGCCCTGGGGTCTGCGATCATTCAAAAGTAACAGGAGAAGGCTGTCAAGCCGAGGGGTTGATTTTAACAGGCCCATCAGCAGTCAGGATGTAAGCCATTCCTTCGCTGCGAAATCCAGGGACGGACACAAGATGAAGAATTCCAAGGATCCCAGCCCTGGAAACACCTTGGAGGCAACCAGGTCGACGCGCTCATTCTGCAAATGAGAAGCCTGGGATCAGAGGCAGAGCCAGGGTCGGAGGCCAGATCTGGGAGAGACAGTCCTTGTCTCCCCGCCCCTCTGTGCCTTCTGCTGTCAGGCCGAGGGACGCAGTGAGTGGACAGACAGGGCTGGCCTCCGGGGAAGGCAGCGGGGCGGGCCTCACCTCTTCCCGGGCTGCTTGGAGCTGGGCCCTTCTAGGGAGCAGGGCCACGTGGAGCGGCCAGCCCTAGCGCATGGCCCGCCTGTCTGCCCCTCTAGGCGGTGCCGAGTGACGGACAGGCCAGCGATCCAATCAGGTGCTTCAGAGGCAGGGCGCCCCACCCCTAAGGAGTCAGGGGGCCTTCTTCCACTGACACATTATTACATTATTATTACATTATTACAGATTTATTGGCGTCTTCCTTTAGAGACAAGACCCCTTCGTGGTGGGACCCCAGGCATCGGCACACTTTACAAGAAAGCTCAAAGAGAGAGATACAGAGAGAGAGAGGGAAACTGGAAAAGGATAAAAGATAAAAGAATAAATACTATCATATATGTGTATATTTATATATTTCTTTCATATGCTATTTTCTATAAAGATCAATAAAAATACATTCTCCTTATGAAAAATGTGAAATAATATAACTTTATAAATATGGGTATATTCTATTAATATATTTGTATTCGCTAGCCATGCGACTGTCACAAATATAATTTTATAATCATTTTTTCAGTTAATGCAGAGCTCTAAGCATCAGTATGAACAACAGGTTTTCCTGATGGTTGCAAAACATCCCACTTAAATCATTCGACCTCGTCTCTACAGTCGTGGACTGTGGACAGGCTGCGCTCTGGGCTCTCGGGTCTCGATCATCATGTACGGCGGGGGGTCCCTTGCACAGCATTGAGAAGCGCCCTTGGCCCTGGTCCCCTGGATGCTGGGAGCAACCTTTCCAGGGGGATTATCGCAGCTACCTCCACACAGGCCTGAATGTCCCCCAACAGCAGAATCACCCAAGGTTGAGAACCACAGATGTCAGTCGTTTTTTTGTTTAATTTCTTGGAGCCCGGTGATAGGTATTAAGGAGGGCATTGATTGCATAGAGCACCAGGTGTTAAACACAAACAGTGAATCATGGAACACGACATCAGAAACTAACGGTGTACTGTATGGTGACTAACATAATAGAAAATTATTGAAAAAATCAAAAATAAAAAAGATTTTATTTATTTTTTAGGGGAGGGGGAGGAGCAGAGGATGAGGGAGAAACAGGCTGACTTGAGTGTGGAGCCCGATGAGGGGCTCGGTCCCGTGACCCTGGGACCGTGACCTGAGCTGAAACCAGGAGTCATACCCTTAACTGACTGAGCCACCCAGGCACCCCTATTTTTAAAAAAAATAAATTTTAAGATTTTAGTTATTTTTTAGAGAGAGAGAGAGCATAAGTTGTTTTATCTTGGTTTTTTGCTTTGACGATCATCACACAAAGCAGCTCGAATCTCTTTATAGCCCTGTTTCCACTTCCACTCAAGCATACCCAGAGGGACCCTCCTCGATGCTAAATTCCTCTTGCAGAGAAGAAGCAACCGTTGAGCACTCTGACCCATTTTTACCAAATTTCGAGCCAAGAGTCATTTTTAAAAAGTTAAAAGCACAGCCTTGCTCACATATCTAGGGAGCCTACTTCGAAGAACTCTGTCTCATTCGGTGAGACCTCCCGGGGCTGCGGAGGCTGGTTCGGGAGGAAGCACAGAGAAGGTGCCCGAGGGCATGGGGAAAAGTCTGGAGGGAATTGTCCAATCACAGGCACGTGGAAGCTCTAACCATGGGCTGTGTCCTCTGCGAGGCGCCGGAGCCCAGGTCGTCTGCGCTGCGGTCGGCCTTCCGGGTGTCAGCTGGGACTTCCGCAGGCTCTGAAACACGCTGCTCGGGAGAAACGACCAGTCACACCAAAGCGTGTGTCCTACTCCTGAGGACTCAGATAGCTCTTGGGAGGCTATGGCACACACGCCAGGTGTCCTTGAAAAGACAGAGCTGTCCTCTTGTCCATTTCTGCGTTTTGATCCTTTTCTCTCTTACCATCCCCTTCCTGACATTGTGCAAACGCTCCTAATGCAAGGTCCCCCCAGTCACCACCTGCAAGGGGAAGGGGCATTCCTTTCCCGCGGCGCCCGTCACCCACGGGGCAGGCGCCTCGCGTCCTCGCTCCCGCTCCCTCCCTGCTGTGAGCTCCAGGATGCCCTCACGCATTTATGGGCCATTTCCCCTCTGATTTACTCTACCTGCATGTCCTGTATTGATTTTCCTTCGAGAGAGTCCCACTCGTCCTCATACACGTGCATCCCGTTTATCTATGTATCATTCGCCTTGTATAAACATTAGAACTGTTTTGTTGTGTATTTTTTCCTAATTTCCCTTAAATAGAGAAATCGATTCGGGATGCGGTCCACCGGTATCTATCTTCATGGGTTCGCATCTGAGATTTTATGTTGAAAAGCCCTTTCTCAACCCTGGGATTAAGTCTTCATCTACGTTTCCTTCTAATATATGTAGAAGTTATTATTTTACACTTAAGCTGCTGTTCCACCGAAAGCCCCTTTCTAAACGATGAGAGTTGGAGATACAACTCCGTTTTCCCCTGGAGTTAGCTGGTTTTCTTGGCTCTGTGGAATTGTTCATGTTTTCAGGTCCGATTGCTCAGATGTGAGGCCTCCGCGCGGGGAGTCTGTTCTCCGACTGCTTGTTCTATTCTCTCGATCTGCCTGCCGTCTTGGCCCCAGGCCACAGCCTGTAAATCATCACACACTTCTTTATCTGCCAGAGCGGCTCTCATTCCAAATGTCACAGTTTTATTTGCAAATGACTATTTGCATAGAATTCAGATAAGTAAAAAGGTGGTTTATTTTATTTTATTTTATTTTTAGGGACAGTGGTTTTTCATTCTCTTATCAAACCAACTATTTTCCTGTTAAACAGATATTTCCACTTCTTTGTGCTCCCTTGGAGGGCATGGAATTTCCCTGTGTGGAGTGAAAGTCCGTGCCATGTGTCTTAAATGTTCCTGCCAGGCACGGTTTTCCTATGCCTGAGTGTCTGGGAACATTCTGGCCCAGGACCGCAGGGGGGTGTGCAGAAATCGGCTGAGGGAGGGCATCGGGGCACTGAGAGCATGCAGACACTCCTGTGTTCTTGCTGCAGCACGATCAGGGTGTTTGCAGTGAGAACTCAGTAGCTCTCTATGTATTTGTTTGTTTGCTTTTATCAACCTCTGAGCCAGTTTTTTCAAACAGGGTTCCTCCAGGCCCATGAGATTTATCAGAGTGGCTGGAGAAAAGTTCTTTCAAAATAGGAGGGTTAGAAAATGCCCCATTACACCATGTTGAGCAAGGTTCTCTGAAGCAGGACTTCTCAGGACCTTTAATCTGTTCCTATCCTGTGGCCCTCCAAGAGCGGGACGGTTATTAGACCTTGGCTCCTTTCTCCAAGATCGCAGTCAACCCTAGGCTGTCTACGCTCTGCAGCCCGGCAAACACCGTTTCCCAGATACTATTATTTTTCAAACAAAGCTGAAAAAGACAAAATGTTGCCAGCAGAGTGAAAGAAAACAGCTATAATTAATGATAATCATTGACAACGAGAACACAATCCACTCTATCTTTGGTGGCGGTTTCCATTTTCCCGAGTGAGTTCTGTACATGTTCTTGGCCGCCCTCCCCGCTCCCGAGTGAGGCGTGCAGGATACGATTTATCGTCCCTCTTTGCCGAGAGTGCTGATGTCCTGTCACCATGGGATGGAGGCGCCCACACGAGAATCTGCATCTGTTGATTGCACGACAGATTTTGTTAAGTTTTCTTTTGCTGTGTAAAGTGACAGAACTTAATGGCATAGACCAATAGCCACGTGTTGGCTTACAGTCCTCCGGGTCAGAAATCCAGCACAGGGCGCTGGGTCCTCTGCTCAGGGGCTCACTCGGTGAAATCAGGGTTGGCTTGTGCGTCCTTCCTTTCTGGAGACTCAGGGGAAGATTCAGCTTCCAACTCCTGTGGGCTGTTGGCAGAATTCACTTCCTCATGGTCATAGGACTGAGGACTCCGGGTCCTAGGGGCCGTGCACACTCCCGGCCGTGCAATCCCTCCTCTCCTGAGGCAGCAGCAGGGAATTTCCCTGGTGTTAATCCCCCCACACTTCAAGTCTCCTGCTTCAGGAAGAGCTCCATCCCTTTTATGGGCTCACCTGATTAGGTCAGGCTCACCCAGGAGAACTCCCTGTCTTGAAGTCAATTTGTTTTGCATCTTAAGCCCATCTACAAGACCCAGGCATGGCGGTACCTAGATTAGTGTTGATCGCATACCTGGGAGACCATCTGTGATCACAGCGGGGTTGGGGGAAGCAGTGGGAGTCTGGGGGGGCTGTGAGAATTCTGCCTGCCGCCTCCGCTTTCTACAGGGTGGGGCACCAGGACTGCACCTGCTTTAGAAGGTTTCTGTGCTGCTAAGATGGCCCCTGTGTGCTTGGGGAAAAAAACAATGAGCCAGAGGAGATGTGATCTCAGTTAGACTCTGTAGAACACATGAGAGGTCCATAAGCTGAGGCCACGTTCTTTCCACGCCTGGCAAAACCACTTCCCTCTGTGCTGCCTACCCTCTGTCCTGGGGACGGGACAGAGGGTCCCGTGCAGTGGTTCAATGGTCGCCTTTTAATGAATATTGTAAAAAGATTCTTTTTTAAGCTCCATTTATTATCTGCGGCTGAGATAATGCCAATGTATTGGGGGCGATTAAATCATTCACAACGAATGATGCTGCTGTTCTTTATGGGATGTTAAAATCATTCAGGTTTTGTTTGTCCTTGACCATCCATCGATAGAGGTCCTCCTGCCCTTCCCAAGGCCCCACGCTGAGACTGTGTCACCAGCGTGTCAGATCCTTGCCCTCCTGGCTTTCCCCAGCTCGCCGAACTCACCTTCTGAGCTCCTCATCGGAAGTTTGTAAACATCACTCCACATTTTTAGTGGAATTTAGCAAGTGAAAACGTCTAGCTACATGGGACTCCCTGGGGGAATCCTGACTGGTCACAGCTTCCCATTACAGCCAGTGTTGGGGGGCAGGCAGAACTGGGGACTGCTGAAGGGACAGCCCCCTCCCCCTGCAGGAACCGTCCGCCTTCCCCCCGACCTCCCACCCACTGAGGAAGCTGCCATGCATTTCATGTTGCAACAGGAAGCAAGCCTCCCCTGGGGGCTGAGTGCACGAGCCCCCCACAGGGTCCCCCTGCTGCAGGGCCGGTGGCCACGTGCCCCCACCGTCCCCTCCGAGCTCTGCTGTCAGAGGTACCCCGGGCCCAGAGAGAGGGGCTGGGCTGGGTTTCTCAAGCCGGCCACACTAATATCATTAAGCCGCCTGGTTTTAATTTGCAACCACTTCCCAACTGTCTACTTAGAAGTGCTTAAAGCCAAGCTCTTTCATTCTTTCCACCATTTACTGGCGACTGGAGAAGTTTAATGGCTGTCCTATGAGGAGGAGGAAGGGACACAGATCAGGCACAGGCCGAGAGTGATGAGAAAGAAGAATTATAAGCTGGAAGAGAAATGTGAGATAATAAAAGTGTAATTTAAGACATCGTACTTGTACAATTACCGTGGTGTGTCACGCTTAGCAGGGAGTCTAAATTTATCTCACTGCTGATAATCCACTGTGAGAAATAAAACAGTACGGAAATCTGGGGGGCGTTCCAGAATTTCTCAACAACTCTATCTATTCAGCGTGTGGGCGGCGGGGGGACCTCAGGGCCTTCCGTGGTGCTCAGCCCGCAGCGGCCGTGCCATCGAGAGAAGCTGGCTGCCCCCCGAGCCCGCAGAGCCCCCCGTCTCCAGAGCAGGGCGTGACCTCGCTGCAGCTCCACTGCCCAGGCCGTGCCCTGGGCCACCTCCTCCCTTCCACAGGCCCACGCAGGTGCCCCGTGGGCGTGGGCGGCACACACCCCTCCCCGCATCCCCCTGGCGGGCCCCAGCCCTCCCCCTTCTCCATCAGCAGCCCCCTCTCCCTTCACACCTCTCTCGGGAGGTGGTCCTGGGTTTCTCCCACGTTCTCGGAGCTCAGATCCCAAGGAGGATGTCCTCCTGGACACCCTCCTGTCCTGCTTCCCTCCACCTCCCTCCTGCGGCCGGGCCCCATGTCCGCTGCAGACCGTGGGGAGGGATCCCACCCCAATACCTCGTGTTCTCCCAGAGCCGGGGAATGAGTTCCAAACCCAAATAACATCCCTTTGTGCCCCTGCCTGCTCGATGCCCTCCGACAGCTGCCCATCTTGTTCAACGTGAAATTCACTATGACAGCGCCTGCGGCCTGCTTTCTCTGCGTCACCTGTTCTCCCCTCTGGCCTCCTTTCTGCCCATTCAGGTCCCGTCCATGCACCGGAGGCACCGGGGCCTCTGCTCAAACGTCCCCTCTCCAGAGAGCTCCCCACCCGCCGCAGAATGGGAGCCCCAAGGGCCGGGAGTCCCCGAGGCAGAGAGAACCTGGCTTGCGCAGGGCAGTCTCACTAATGTCTGGAAAAGGAAAAAGGAAGATGTGTCACTTCCTGACATCTTGGAAGCTTTAACTATTTAAACTAAGAGCCAAGATAGTTTCTCCTCCTAAGTCGAGTTCAATTCAGGACTAAATGCTCTTATTCTAAGCAGTATGGCGGCTTCTGGAGTTGAGCTGTCCAACCTGGGAGTCGCCAGCCACGTGGAAATCGACATTGATCGCCTTAGGGTGACTGACGTGGGATATTCAGTCCCTCCGTCTCACTCTGCACGCGAAGAGCCCTACAGCCGCACGCGGCTAGTGGACTAAATGTCTCCCATTTCATGTTGAGACCCTGGTCCCCAGGGAGATGGCATTTGGGGGCAGGGCCTCGGGAGGTGAGCAGGGTCACACGGAGTCAGGGTGGGGTTCGCGTGACGGGGTCAGTGCCCTTATGAGAAGTGCCACGTGGCACCGCTTGTTTTTTGAGCGACGTGTCTGCAGTGCTCAGTCCTGACAGCCCAAGCCGCCCAAGGCTGAGCCGTCCAGCTCCCAGGCGCGTCTGGGCCACTCCCAGGTCCAGATGTGGAGCTCCCGCGTCGCTGCCGAAGTCTCCTGCCGGGAGCGGCCGTGCCACGTGGCAGGAAGGACTCCGTCACGCTCTCGGGAGGATCTCGGAGTCCGCTGCGGGAGGGAGGACGGTATCCGGCGAGCCCCTGGGGCGGAACACACGGTGCCGGGCACTCTAGCACGGGGACAGCAGCGGCCTCCAGGTGGAGCCCCGTGTGACCCCTCAGGGGTCGACCCTACCAGGTCCCCTGGAAGGAAATATAAAGGGACCCAGGTGTCAAACCTCAAGCATGCGTCCGCTCACCCATTATCCCACCACTTCCTCGCGCATCGTGCTTCCAAGAAAAGAACGTGTCACTCTGTTCCCCGGCAAGATTAACACGTAGAGAGAGGCCCAGCCCAGCCCACGTGCTGGGGGTGTCGGGACACGCTGCTCCGTGGGGCAGGAGCTGACCCGGGGTCCGTGAGACAGAAAAGTAGTGTGAGGCTCTAGGAGGTGCCGGGCCATCCCGTGGACCAAACGCCTGGAGGTAAGACCGCCAGGGCCCTGGGAGTCCACACCTCCGGCAGGCAAAGCAGTTCCTGGGGGCAGTGACCGCAGGGGTAGAGGGGGTCCACCCACACGGGGCCCCCCCCCACACACAGCCCTCCCGCTGGAGGAAGCTCCTTCAGCCTTCTCTCTGCTCACATGACACGGTTCTTTTTTGCCGGGGAAGTTGGGTACCAGCTTGCCCAACAACCAGCAGTTTCAACGATGCCACTTTCCCGCTGTGACTTACTTGGCTTCCAAGCGCTGCCCCACCCTGGTCTCCCTCCCTCCCCAGATGCTTCCTGGTGGCGGCATCTGCCATGGGACCCACACCTTGTCGGAGGGCAAGCGGACGTCAGCCTCCCCAGCTCTGTTCCCGCTCTCCGCTGGGAGCTGGCCTCGCCCCGGTCCTCCTGAACCCCATCTCCCAGGACTGGGGAGCAGGGAGATAAGACGGAGGACTTGAGATTCCCCGAGAAGCTCCAGAGGGAACCTGCGGTAATTCAACAAGGATCTCCAGGATCCTTGTGTGTGAAGAGAGCCAGCTGAGGAGGGAAGGGGGCGGCAAGCTGAAGGTGGTGCGTCTCGGGGCCGGTGGACGGGAGGAGGGGGGCACCCGGCACGGACTCGGAGGCTGCCCACCCAGAGCTCAAGTTCTGCGTCAGACTCCCAGGCACATCTGTGCTGCGCGGGGAGGATCGTGGCCATCCCCGGGTGCTGACCCACATACGCAGGCTTTTCCTTGCCGGCTCTGCACGGGCCATGCATCAGAGCTTTCCGAGGCTGCGAGGCCGCCACTATATGGTGTGAGCCGGTGTGGAATAACGCTGGCCATCACACCAGCTTTACACTGATACGAATGTCAGGCTGCTTTTTATAGTTTTCCTGAAAGCTCTAGCGACAATAGACCAAGACAAGCCTCGTGGTACCTGAACCCCATCAAGCCCGCGTTTTTCCGATGTGTATTTAATTTGGTCTTGGCACAGATTCTCTGTTTTTCTTGGGTTTTACATCATTTATGAGGTTGCATGGATACACTCTAACAAAACATCATCTATAATCAAACGGGGCTCACAGAAGAAAGAAATGCATGCCAACTCCGACTAATCTTAGCCTTTATGGGAATAGCTATTTGCTCTGAATGATTAGCCAAACATCTGTGTCAACACTTTCTGAGCTGGACAGAAAGATGTTAATGGCCACATTTACGATGATATTTCTAGTTCCAAAGAGGGGAAGTGCTCCTCGCAAACAAATGTCCCAGCTAAGCTCTTCTGAGTGAAATCGCCTCTCCTAATTAATTATAATAATTAAAGGCACAGATATTTGCAAGGGGCGTGTGAGTGTGTATCAGGCAAAACCATTTGCCTGGCCTTGCACTAGACTTTCTAAGAGGAGGAGCTCCAGTCATCCCAGGGACCATCTCAGGAAGAAAGCCGTTTCCTTCTCCGCAGGAGACGGAGGCGTGCGGTCTCACCACCCCTCTAAACCAGGCACCACGCAGCACTTTCGGGGTTGATGAAAAGACGTATGTGCTCATCGAGCTTGGTTTATGTGATCAAGGATGACCAAAGAACGTCGATAATTAGATCCACTGTGAAACCTCTCCTCCAAGAGTCATCATCTGCGCTTTGCCGTTGTGCACACACAGGGCAGGGCTCAGTATTTGCTCTGGGGAACACGTGTCTCCTGGCGACTGCGAGCACACAGCTGTGGATCACGCACACACTTGCTGCTCTGGGGGGGCGGGCAGCGGGGCTGGGGGGCATGTGGCCAGGGAGGGGCGTCTCCCGTTCCGCCCTCAGCTTTGCCTGCAGGGGTGAGGAGCGCTGGGCTGCCCGTCGACTCCGCTCATCCGTGACATCCATTCGTGTCGCCCTTCTGCAGAGTGGACACAGAAGGAAGGGACCCGGTGGTGAAGTCAGATCTGCCCACGTGTGGCAGCTGGATCAGCTCCTCAATTCAGAGTCATAGATGCGGCCGATGAAGAATCAGGACACCGTTCCTCGCCTGGCTCATGCTTCCCTGTTTTCCTGCACCCGGAGGGCTCAGTGAAAATGGGGCATTTCCATCCCATCTGAGCCCGCAGGAAGTGCCCGTGGATATGGGTCTGAGCCGTGTCTCTGTTTTATCAGCTGTGTCCTCTGTGGGCACGCGAGGCTTTCCCAAGCCCTCCGTGGAGGTCAGCCTGAAACCTTTGAGTCATGGGATCAACTCTCTAAACCTAGAGACAAATTCCTCGAGTTTAATAAAATGAAGTTTTAAATAAAATGAGGCCTTTTTTTTCCCTTCTTCAATGTCCGTCCCTCTTGAATCTGGCTTCTTGTTAAGCCCCTGAACTGTAGTGTGGAGGAGTGACGGGGTAGGACAGTCTGAGACCCTTCAGTCTCCGATTCCAGCCGGTGCTTGGAACTAATCGCGCCAGTTGGATGGAACCCGGTTTCAGCTTTGATCTCACTCTGAACAAGCGGTTTTATCTTTTGGTTTCCTGCAGTCTGCCTTTTTGTTGACCTAGGAGGCAGGTTCTCCTGCAGCAGAACTGGGGCGAGCAGCCCAAGCACAGTCAGCTGAGCTCGGTGAGGCTTGCAAGTCTCTTTCCAGATCGTTCCGGCTTGCTCCGAGAACACGCTGGCTGGGACGGGAGTCATTGCCTCTGTGGCTTTGCGATCCAGCTGTCCCAATGTCATGGAATGTTCATCCGGGCCTCTGGGTTTCCCCCACTCGGGTTAACTAAAAATCCTCGTATTGTTCTGTTTTTTTTTTTTTTTTTTTTTTTTTTTTTTTTTTGCCAAGTTAACCAGGAAAACCATTTATCAACCCTCACCAAGAAGCTCAAAGCTGACAGGTAAGAAGATGGGATTTTCTTTTATTTCAAGGTTGGCCAGTCCGGAGGCTGGGAGACAGTGCGTGTTTCAAGGTTGAATGAACCCTGACCTCTGGTCCAACGGCCAACGTCACGGATGCCTCCGAGCCCTGTACTCCTGCCTGGGAATTCAAGTGCCGAGCAGAAGCTCAGTCCAATGGTCCAATGGTCTTCATGGAAGCAGATTGATGCATCAGCACCTAATCAGCAAGGGGACAAAACCTCGCTGGGGAGGATATTCAGGTGCTCGAATATGTTTCATGAAGACGATGAAGACGGAAGTACTTCCTGTTTTCTGAGCAATTTCATCGCGTGCCCTCCAGGTCCGTCGGACTCCTCCCCACAGGTATATTTGTGACTTTGCTGCAGGGTAGGTGGCAGACTTCACCGGACGGCAGCGGCCCTCAAGGACGTGCCTAAGGACAGGATGACTGTGAGGCTACACTGTGGTTCGAAGCCTCACCCCGCTCCCCACCCCTTCCCTGCGCTCTCAGAGGATCGGAGCCTTGGGCACCGGCATCCACTGTCATTTAGCACACTTCTACTTCCAAAGCCCTGGATTTTGAAAGTATGATTCATTGCTGACAGGTTTGATCGGTGACCCTCTCACCGTTGAAGTCTGCAGAAACTCAACAGCTCGGTTTGGCACTTTTTGCTTTTGAGTCAAATCTATGCCAGGCCCTCACCTCCCGACGGGCTGCTCGCCTGTTCGGAATCTCCCAAAGGAAGCCCGGGGCAGGGGGAGGCGAGACCACACACATCCAGCCGAGGCCCCTGGGGCTCTCCGGTGTCTCCCCCAACAACCCTGCCTACGCATTATTGGCACAAAGACAAAAGGAGAAGCCCGCAAGCTATTTACTGACCTTATTTATTTGCATGAAAGATTCCAATTTTACGGGAGTCCGTTTCTAGCATTTGGACTAAATTTTGGATGTTTTAAACCAATTAATTGGAGTCATTCAGGAATTATCGTAATTCGCTCCATTTCCTTACAAAATGGCCCCTTTTCATCGAGTCGGTTACGTGTTAGAGCGATCCACAGCCGACCTACTGAATCCACAGGCCCCGTCTTTCTAGTTTAAGTATTTCACTTTGAGATAAAGAAATCTATGAAAATGTGAATCCTTGAAGCTTGTAGTCTAGAAGTTTCCGTGGTTTCTTTTTCTTGAGACATTATTCTTAATTTCTGACTCAAAAGGGCTGGCCAACCATGCTTTCAATAATACCTTAATGATTTTATGACTGTCCAGCAATAAATAGAAAAGATTAGTAAAAGCGAGCCAAGCATCGATGAGACTTCTCTGCCTTCAGTGGTTCTGGAAATGCATCGGGGGGAGGGGGCTGTCAGGAGGGGGCTGTCAGGAGGGGCAGAGATCACCAGACCACCAACAGTTCCACAATGACAGACAGAACGACAACTGGGATAACTAAGAAGGGCTTTGTGTCCGGGGACCGGGCTTACAGGGGCTTGGGCTGGTGCAGGGCTGGTCCCTCTTCTCTGAGTGGGTATGAGGGTGCCGATGGCAGAGGGAGGAGAAGAATCCACAGGGGAAGGGGGTTGAGAAGAGCATCCCAGGCCAGGAGATGGCATTTGTGTTCGGATCCACTTCGCACTGGACTCAAGTCCGTAACCCTCTATCTAGGGAAAACTGGGGTCCGGCCGTGTCCTCGAACCCCCCGTGCCACCATCCCGTGAGCCGGCTACAGGGATGCTGTGGGCCAGCATCATTCTGCGCACTCCCCGATCTCCCCAGGGGATGTGACTGCTCTGTCCCTTGGTCTCCCCATCCCCTGCCAGCGCACCCCACTCTCACCGCGTCCCCCAGGCAGCTTGAGCCTTGCCACCCTGTCGTCTGGTCATGTCTCTCTTCTTCTTCCACACTGAGTTTCCATGCCTTCCCCACACCGTGTCCCCTGCATCCGCTAGAGTTTAGCGCATAGTAGGTACTCAGCTGAGTGAGTGGAAGAAACAGCCACCAGACCTCCTCTCATGAAGTGTCCGGGTTGGGGAAGAGATGTGAGCTTTGTTCGCACTTGTCCCAGAAGCAAAAACCTTGTCCAGATGAGGACTCGGACTCAACATCTCAGTAACCCCTTCATTAAAATAACCCAGTATTCTGGGGCGCCTGGGTGGCTCAGTTGGTTAAGCGACTGCCTTCGGCTCAGGTCATGATCCCGGAGTCCCGGGATCGAGTCCCATATCGGACTCCCAGCTCTGCGGGAAGTCTGCTTCTCCCTCTGACCTTCTCTCCTCTCATTCTCAGTCTCTCTCTCTAATAAATAAAATAAAAAATCTTTAAAAAAAAATAACCCAGTATTTTATTTTTAATATGCACTTTTTAATTTAAGTCATCTCTACCTATGACTTGGGGCTCGAATGCACGAGTCTGAGATCAAGAGTCGCATGCCCTTTCGACTGAGCCAGCCAGGTGCCCCAGTAACCAAGGACTTTAAAACTTACTCATTCTACCAGGGACTTCTTTTTATGAGCCACTTTTCTGGAAATGAAATACAACTCACTTCCTTTGGACATAAGCTGCCCATCCCCTTCTCTGTCATTTTTCTCTTCTCCCCGGGCACCCGGATGTTCACCGTCTGCTCACATCGCCCTTCTCTGAAATCACAAAATACACTTTACTCTGTTTCTGCCCAACACGGCCATTTCCCTCCCGCCCCGTATCCACAAACACTTGCATACCTTTCCACTCTGCTCCTGATCCCTCTCACACTCCCCAGGACAGCTGGATGGGGCCAGCTCATAGTTTGGGAGATTAGGTCACTGTGGCTTGTCTATACAGCTGTGTATCTGGCAGGGCCCCGGAACCGCTAATCCCATCCCTCTCGGTGGAGCCCATAGTCTAGTCTCAGAAATGCTCATACTCCTGGAAACATGACACATTCATAATAAAGTCAAAACACCAGTCACCTAGCCCTGGAACCCAGTTCCACTTCCAAATGGCTTCCTGCAGCTTCTGTGACCTGGGCGGGGGCTCTGGACGCAGGGAGACCCTCCCAGTTGCTGGTGGAGTGGCTGCTGTTAGGACCACCATGGCTGGTGGTTGTGTGGCCTGAGGACATGGGGTGGGCTCTTCTCGAGATGACAAGAGCAGTGGCTATCATTTCAGCGTAGAAGAGAGCTGGCACGCTGACCTCATGCCGGCCACTCCTTGCAACGGCCCAGGACACACCTAACTTGGAATTTGATGGGGGAAACAGGACCCGTAGATTGGGTCCAAACCAAAAGAATGTGAACGGCATGCCAGAAGGGAGTTGGGAATTAAGTAATGGGGAGGGAAAAGAGCTAGCCCATGACCGAACTCTCCGTCCATCCGAGGTCACCGACAGTCACGGTTGGCTGAGGTCTCTGTGCAGGCAAGGCCACAGTCATCAAAACAATGACCCTGGTCAAACATAGACGACACAATTCCCCGAGGTGGAAGTGGCTTTCAAGCTAGTCTACAATCCACGAGGTCAGGGCAGTTGCCCGAGTCACCAAATTCCCTCTCTCCCGTGACCTTTCCACCGTTTGTTTAAACATCACAGTACAGGGACACCCAGGTGGCACAGCTGGTCAAGTGTCCTACTCTTGGTTTTGGCGCAGGTCACGATCTCAGGGTCATGAGGTTGAGCCCCACGTTAGGACTCTGCACTCACTGCAGAGTCTGCTTGAGTTTCTTTCTCCCTCTCCCTCTCCTCCCTCCCCTCTAAATTAAATAAATTTAAGAAATAAATAAACGCCGCAGTGCAGACGGTGAATGTAACACAAGGAGGTGATGCTGGCTTCTACTTGATACGTCACTGCTATTACCCGGGAACTGTCAGGGACGGAATGTGGTTTTGTAGTCATTGGAAACTTTACATTCCAACATCACTTAGAAGAAAGAAAATAATTCATCTGCAACATCGGAGAAGAGCAAGCAGAAATTTAAACAACCATTCTCGTGTCTGCCCAATGCTCCCTGGCCTCCTCCTCCTCTGCCTGCACTCAGAAGCTGCCCTGTTCTTTTATGAGCCTATCTCCAGGGCCCCGTGATTTACCCTGATCCTGCTGGTTAGAGGAAGGCAGCCCGTGGACAGAAGGCTGAGAGCACCTATGTCCAGGGATCAGTACCCCCTGGGTTCAGAAGCCCTGTGCAATTCTGGGGGCTGGATGTTCACCCTTTCCCTGAATTCTGCCAACCAATTAATTGATTTTTTTCCTACTGCTCATTCAGATCAGGTTTTCTATTTTTTGCCACCGAAGGGGTCCTATTGGACTAGTAGCTTTGCATTGTAGAATCTAATTGCTTTTTAAAGAAAACTCTTGGTAGCACTGACGTAAACCCGATAGATCTCAAACACCTTATTTGAGTCATAAAATTGGCAGATGCTGGATATGGGGCAGAAAGAGCAGGAGAGGAGCACGGAACCTCTCATTGTGTCAGAGAGGAAGGAATACTAAACCAAAGGTGGGGGGGAGGGGCTTGTGACAAAGACAGAGGAGCTGCCCCAGGAGCCAACCTGGGACTATTTGCATTCCAATATATTTAAGGATGACAATGAGTTTCTGCAAAGTATCCAAGTCTATGTCAATAATATGTCAATGTCAATGATAACAAATAGATAACAAATAGATAACAAATAGGTGCCCCCCGGCTTGCAGCAGAATGCCGAGTACCTGGTACCTGGCAGGTGTGCTGGGTAGAAATCTTCTCCGGGAAGCCATTGCTGTACAGAGAGCTTCAAGCAAGAACCCTCAGGGAACCTCTGTCTCCTCGGGAGCGAGCGGGGCTGGGTTTCCGTGAGAAAGGGGTATGGCCGTATCGTACGTAGAGCGTCTCTGCCCAGATTTCTTAGTAGATGCAAGGGAAAAACTAATGCGTGCAGAGCGGAGAAATGGGACCCCAGCCTGGGCTTATTAGGTGCAAGGAAAATGCATCTAACAGATGCACTAGAAAAACTAGTGCATGCAGAGCGGAGAAATGGGACCACAGCCTGGGCTCTGGGCATGACCGGACGGCAGCCCGCGTGAGCAATCACTCTCTGAGAACACGGTCCGTGAAGACAAGACACGCCTGATTCCGAACCATTTCAGGGGCGGAGAGATTGAGGTGCCTGACCGTTGAGGGCAGGGACGGGTCACCACCGGGACTCTGGGACTGGAAGGGAGAGGCCATGAAGGACATCCCTGGGCCTGTGGCCACAGGTGGCCTGTGGCTTGTGGGCAGATCAGAGGGTCGTCACCACGTGAAGGTCACTGCAGATGAGAACTGTCCCGTGGCGGCGGGGTGGGGGGGGAAGCATATCCACCATTTGGGGGGAAAGAGATGAGATGTGTGCCGGCCATTCTCAAATGGCTCGGAGAATATTATATACACAGAAAGAGAGAGCAACGAAGCTGATGGATTAGAAGGTAACAGCAGCTGATTCTGAGTACAGTGTATACAGGTGTTTCTGTTCTAGTTTTAAATTTTTTTCTCCAATTTTGCAGTTATTTCAAAATAAAGTCTTAAAAACAACAGCAGAAGCAGAGTGATCTATTCCCAGAGAAGGGACCCCAGCCCTGCCTGGGGGTCACGCCCACACCGGGCCCCCTGCGTTCAGCACCTTTGCTGTTTGAACTTGGTAATGGTGCAGCGGGCCCTTCGCTTTTCTGCCGTGTGTCTGGGAACCTTCTCTTTTCTAGGCTGTTTGCTTCAATTAACCTGCAGGTAGCCGAGGACGGCAAGCATCCAGCTGGGTGCCAACAATAAGGCTTGGCTCTCCTGCAGGCCTCAGAAAAACTGTAAAGAAATCAGAACGCAGGGGATGTTATTTGATCTGGAAAAGGGTTGGTTAACCACTCCGGGATGTTGGAAACAAAAGATATTTTAAATACTGCAGGGCGTTCCAGAGTAATTTAGAGGATGTAATTCTGCCCAATATGAGCTGACATCAATTGGAAGTAAACCGTAGCTAAAAACTAAAACCCCAGATGTCAGAGGAAGAATAAAAGAAGCCAGTGTCTTCGATCCCAAATCTTCAGGGATCCTTGGGTTTAGGAACAGTCTTAGGGCAACTTCTACGCAAACACTCTTGAGCCCCATGTGACCCATCAGCCACTCCTGCACGCATCACTTCCTTGGTCACCACAGCATCCAGAGTCTACAGGGCTGCAGAATTTTGTAGCTGAGCTGAAGGGACGACGTTGGGGGTTCGCAGAGAGGGGCTCCCGGACCAGCGACATCAGCATCACTGGGGGAATTTGAGATCGGGCCCCACCCAGACCTGCTGGATCCGAGCTTCGGGTGGATTTTAACAAGCCCTTAGGGCACTTCCAAGGCCAGCAGGGTTGAGAGTCACTGGACTGCTTGTCTTTCCCTCGTGTTTACTTTTGTGCCAATGTCACCTGCTCAAGGACATGGGCTTTCATCTAGCCCCTAGTGCTCCCTGGAACCCTGGGTCCATCAAGTCAAATTATCGGGCTTATTGTGAATTCAGGGAGTTTGTTCAGATGGCTCCTATTTCCCACCTCCTTTTTCTTAGTTTGTTGATGCGCAATCGTCTCACGCTGGACTAATCCGGTGCAAAGACGGATTCAGCCTTGCTGTACCGTGACAGGGGAAGAACTTATCCTCTGTTGGCGTCTCCGCAGACCGGCAGTCACGGGACGTGTCGGATTTCCCTTCGACGGGCACATGCAGAGACGGGCAAATGTGTGAAGGCGCCCGACGCCCCTGCCCCCAGGGTCTGGCGGGGACCGTGCTAGGACAGGGGGCTGTCGGGGGAGAGCTGAGGGCATGCCCCAGCCCCCAGTGGGGTCGTCCACACACACGGTGCAGCTGCACATGGGCATCCCGGACAACCTGACCCGAAGCGGGGTGCCCACCTGCAGACCCCACGGGGCGGGAGCTCTGCACACACGGAGGTCTGGCGTGGGGAGGTGGGCCACGGCTTGTGCTCGCACATCAGGGACACGCTTCCCTCCTTAAAGGGTGCCCTTTGGGAAGCTACAGAGCCGCAGGGGGAATTTGGGATCAGGTTCAACCTCTCCTTTGTCTTTGGGCACCTGTGGGATCACGGGGGCCACAGGGACCCATGATGGAGTCCCCCGTGGCCCGTTTAGGGAGGCAGAGACTTCCTCACTCAACTGAGAGGAAAGGCACGAGGCTTTCATCCTCTCTCCAATGTACCTGTTCGTCTGCCCCGACCAGAGCTCCACCTCTGCCCCCTTCCCAGGAACATACACTTGCTCGGATCCTGATGGGAACAGAAGGTTCGTTACAAAGTAGCCCCAGAAGCAGGGCCCTGCCGACACAAGTGGGAGGAACTCAGGGAGGGGGGCAGTGGCTGGCACAGCCTGTGTGGGCTTCTCCCTGCTCCCCGTGAGCAAGGCAACCCAAGACTAGGGCTTCACCCCATCCCCCCCCAGAGGCATGCTTGTTCTCCCCTGCAGCCCCTGCTCATCTGGCCACCCCACCCCTCCCCCAGGAGAGTCCTGCTGGTGTCTTCCTGGGTCCGACGGCCCCTTCTTCCACTGTGAGCCCCAGGCTGGGGGACAGGGAGCCCGTGTCTGCCGTCTGGCTGTGTCAGCACCAGCAAGCATCTCATCTGCCTGCACGTGCATTCTGTGACCCTCTGTATAAGCTCAGCTTCAAAACTGAGAAACAAACACGAAACGCCCCACAGCTTGGCTCTAAGAACAAAGGAAGCTTCTCTAACTTCCCCAAGTGCTCCCTCCTTGATTCTGCTCCCCCCACCCCACATGTAGCAGGACCCCATTGTTGCTGATCACGGACCCTAACACAATTAAAATCCCCGAGCGAGCTCTGACATACGGGGCTCCTGTCACTCAGTCCTGTCACCTTTCCCGGGACTGCTCGGGGCATGACGTAATGAGAACACGGAACATGGGTGTGGAAATGGGATCGTATTCAGTAAAGCTCTCCTCAAATGTCATGTGTCCCATAAAACTAATTTGTTTGCAAAGGGCAAAGACCTAACTCAAACTTCTGCCAAGAATGGGAAATATTCGCACGAGGCAAAAGAATTGCAACGACTTAGCTTTCTCCAAAAGTGAACCACCTAATAAATCTATAAACCCATTTTGCAAATGAGACTTTTTCATCATTCCAGGAACATTAATGGACTATAGTGTTGATGCCTTGGAAGAAACTTATAGTGAGCAGAAGGCAAGGAGGACAACAAGTCCTGAGTCTTTGGGTTCGGGTGGCTAGACTTCACTCCCTCTATGCAGTTCTGTATGTGAACTCCTTTAAATGCATCATGTGGCTTGAAGGTATACATTGGTTGTGAACTATACATCTTTTTGGGTAAAACTGAACTAACCTGCGTAGATAAAGACAGGAGCTCTGATAGAGTGGCCATTGCTACCTTTTTTATTTTTTATTTATTTATTTTTTTACTTTAAGGAAATTGTAAGATTTTTTTTTTTTTTTTTTTTTTTTACTGCTGCAAATAACCACCATCTGAGACTATCACAGAAGAGCAATGGTTTTAGAGTAGAACCAACCCCCGAGACACTAAAAAGAAGCCAGTTTTCCACTCGGTTGGGATGTGGTTATTTATCATTTCTTTTAATGATATTTTGGACACGGGATCTCCAACCTGAGGGCTTCGCATTGGCTGAGAGTGCCTCCGATAAGTCTCACTCTGTGTTCAATCTCTTATATGGTAAGTAAATCCCCCCTTGACAGAGGCCCTGGACTCTCCTGGAGTCCGGGATCCGACTCTGTGCGTGCGGGGCATGGGGGGAGCAGAGGGGCTGAAGGTGCGCCCCGCCCCCGCCTTAGCTGCCGACAGCCCGAGCTGACCCAATGGCAGGTGTCAGCCCTCCGATCCTCAGCCCTGCCTCTGTCCCCGGGTTCCAGGTGACCGTCCCCAACAGAGACTGTTGGCTCTCTGAGTAGAGGAAGGGAGACTAAGATTTGTGGGACCGCACCTTCTGTGCGTGGCCAGCCTTGCCGGCTGATCGCATCTGGTCCCCCTGGGAGCCTTCTGTCTCCTGCACACACACAACGTCTTCTAGAAGCAGAGACCAGCTATCAACAGGGTAGGGACTGCCTGAGCCCCGGCTGATCTCAACATCCGGGCTCTGAGCCTTGTATGTGCAAAGCGCACTGAGCCCTCGCCTTCTAGAAGACACCTCCCAGGGCCTCAGTGTATTTTAGAAAAAGAACTTCACTCTTTTCTCCTATTGTGTTTAACTCTCTGAATCTGCTCACTTACCCCTTTACTTGGGCGAAACTATAAGGACTTGCCATTTAAAAAGCTGGTACTTGAAACATCTAACTCTGGATGTGATGTTTTGTAGAGAGTCTTATGAAGATTCTAGGGGCTCGGGGAGCGGCCATCAGGCAATTCTTTCTTCGGTTGGTCATTTTCCACCAAATGCAACAGCGGGTCTCAGGCTGATCTTAAAAGTCCAGACGGTCCCGACGTTCAGAAAGAGCCCTCTGCCAGCCCACCGACCCCAGAGCCCCCGGCGTGTCCGCTGTCTTGGGAGCGGGCTGCAGCGCCCGCGGAGGTCCGCTGTCAGCGAGGCGGGCTCGTGAAAGGAGGATTCAGCAGGCAAGAACGTGCGGGACGTGGACGTGCAGAGTCTTAGTGCAGTTCTGCCCGTCGGCCAGACACGGCCGCAGCTTCATTGTTTCTGGGGCCTGGAGCAGGCGCCCTTGACACATTCCCGAGCCGCGGCCCCGCCCTCAGTCCCGCACCCGAAGCCGCAGCTGTCTCCCTCCCCAGTGGAGGTGCCTGGGGTGGGCCTCCCGACCCCTCCCTTTGCTCTCCCTTCCTCTGGCTCTCCTTGCCTTGACCCTGCCAAGCCCCTTCTATTCCCAGCCTCTCTGTTATCGTCACTGGTTTCCATCCCTTAGAACACAGGATCGAGATCAGTGCCGGGAGGAGCCCGCCGTGTGCCAGGTGGGCGAGATACCCGCTGGGAGCGTCTGCGGTCGCGGCAAGTCCGGATCGCTGGGGTACTGGATCCTGCCCCCGGCCGGGGAGCGGGGAGGAGAACAGAGGCGAGGGGAGAGGCTCGGGGCTAACAGCCCTCCTGAGTAGGCTCCCGGCCTTGACACGCTACTAGTTACAACTCACAACTTAACCTTTGTTTTTCGCTGTCAAGAACGAAGCGCATGGCAGGAAAATTCCACGGTGTTGTGGACCTAATGTTAATGTCTTCTCAAGTTCATATGTTGAAATCCTAACCCCACAGTGCTGGCTGGGAGGGGATTAGGTCAGGAGGGTCTGGAGCCTAATGAACGGGATTAATGTCCTTATAAAAGAGACCCCCGTGAGCTCCCTAGCCCCCTCAGCCGTGGAGTTAAGCGGTTTGCCACGTTCCCCACGCCAATTATCTTAATTTCCTCTTACGAATGGCCGAGGACCTGCCGGTCGTTAGCAGCGAGGACAGCAGCCGGGCTGTCTAGTCGCACACGGTGACTCAGCTGCCCCAACTGACCTGACGAGCCAAACCCATGTTTGTTCAAAGGCAGCCCGAAACATTAAAAACCCGAGATAATCATTCCATACGTGTCCTCTGTAAAAGTTTCTCCTTGGAATGTCAGAGCACGTGGACATTTCATCATGATGTGAGTTGAAAGGAATTGTTGCGAGAGTCAGGATGATCAAAATGCTTTGCGCCAACAGGGCGGCTCGACTCCTGGAGCTGTCCCTCTTCGTCTTCACACCCACACGGGGTCTGGCAAGATCCTGCGGTTACTCGGGCTGCCGGGGCTGCCGGGGGTCGCCCGAACTGCCGATAAGGTTCTGTCCACATGTCCACATCTTTCATGACCCGCTGCAAGATAAGAAGTCTCTTAGTGCCTCCTTGATGACACTGTGCTTCGTGTTGGCGTATTTGAGGCTGGTCTATTTTGCTTTTAGATGTAGGAGTGATCCGCAGCCAAGAGTGGGTCTCTGTTTTGTGATCACAGGCTCTTTACATTTTAAAGCATTTCACTGAGGAGAGTTCACTCCAGTTTCTCAAAAATGCCATCCTCTTTGCCCTCTGAGAGAAGACCAGAGTGTTCCGTGGTAAGCATTCCCGGGGCTGACGAACTTACGGTAACAGAAATCACATCTTTCCGAAGGTAAATGTTTCAGGTCTGTGGATTTGACCTACGAGATTGGGTTTTGTATTTTGTAAAGAACAAAATATTAAATGTTGTGATCAGAGTTAATTTCTAAGACTGTAAAAACACATACAAACATATACAAGTGTATTCGTAACTATCATTCTTACTACATTGCTGAAAAATGGGTTTTCATTTCAAAAATGAGCATCTAATTCAGGCGCTTTGCAGATAGTTTACGATGCTTGAATAAGGAATGGCAAGTTCTCCAGAATTTAGCAACGTGGAACTTTAGGGGCGCCTGGGTGGCTCAGTCGTTAAGCTCAGGTCATGATCCCAGAATCCTGGGATCGAGCCCCGCATCGGGCTCCCTGCGCAGCGGGAAGCCTGCTTCTCCCTCATCTTGTGTTCCCTCTCTCGCTGTGTCTCTCTCTGTCAAATAAATAAATACAATCTTTAAAAAAAAGTTGAAATTCGATTTATCCCTACAGGAATGACTGTGGAGTTGGATGAAATGATTTTCATAGAAAAGTAAAATATATTTTTGTCCTCAAATTTCTGATAATTGAGTAATTGAAACCTCTGTGACCTTAACTCCCAAATATTTTGGCCCTATTAAACCAAATAAAGTTGATTTGCCAGCGGCATCAAGTTCTACGGCCACAACCGTCCACCCACCCTTTCATTCCCCCACCATTTGACCATTTATTCTCAAAATGTAGTAAGTTGGGGATAATAATGTGGGGAATTACAGCTCCTGAGACAGAGCCCATTCCCGTCATGCCTTCTCTCAGGTCAAAATTCATTCAGTTTCAAGAGTTAGGAGAATACACAGAATTACAAGAATGGTGGGGAGCTTGGACACGGTCTGAAGCCCCCCCTGGGCTTGTGGGTGGGGTTTTGAGGACTGACATGGATGTGGGGGTGCCAACGACCGCCTGTTTGTGTCCCCCCTCAATTTCTACATTGAAACCCTATTCCCAGGGTGATGGTATCTGAGAGGGGGCCTGTGGGAGGTGAGAAGAGTTAGGTGAGGTCATGAAGGTGAGGCTCCCGTAACGGGACTAGTGCCCTGATAAGCAGAGGAAAAGGACCCGGAGTGGCACAGATGACGGATGGGCGAAGTTGGCACCAACGTCGCCAGTGAATCCCGATAGTCGGACGAGGCCATGTATTTTCTCAGGAAAAAGGAACAAATCAGTCTATGGGCTAAGTCCAACGCTAAATGCACACTTTAATCCTCCAGGGAGAAAGATCAGGGGTTCATGTTAGGCTAGAGTCCTTTTTGTGGAATCAAAGATCTAAAATGAAAGGGATCACATATTTCTGGGCTTCACGGGCAAGCATTTCTCTTGAGTGATTTAAGATGAAAAGTCATTTTTAAATAGCTGAGCCCATGATTTTCTCAAATAAAGAAATACCAGAAACATGTGCAATTACGGGACTTTTAAAAAATCAGTGGGGTTTCACCATCCTATGATTGATGAGCCATGTTTGGGGCACGGATGTGTCACTCCCCAGGGGGCAAGAGTGCCAGACTGTGTTTATTTATGGACAACTTAAAAGAGGTACAAGACCACTGGGATGCTCATGATTTTACAAAGGGTAAGATCAAATAGGAGTGGGGCTTTAGCACAGGGTCCAAAACCAATGTTTAGAATAGGATAAAGGAAGCCCAAAAATGCAACAAAATACAAGTCCCTGGGCTTTTTCATTAAGATGTTTATCCCACCCTGGGATCACGTTTCCTTTCTTTTGAGAGTAAACCCTTGGCACCAGAGGAGGCCCTCTGTCTTTTGGTCTGAAGCAAAGCCTTTCCTTCATCTGAGGTGTTGGTTGGCTTCTAGGGGGAGCCCTGGCTCCTGCCCTGCCCTCCCCTCCCTACCACCCTTCCCCTGCCTCCTCACACTTGTCTCCCCTTCCCTCCCCTGCCTCACCTCACTTCCCTCCTCCCTCCATGTCCTGCCTCCCCTTCCTCCCCCTCCCTCCCTAACTCCCCTCCCCCATCTCTGCTCCCCCTTTTCTCTCCTGCCTCTCCTTCCCCCTGTCTCTGGGTGGAGGAAAAGCAAGCCAGTCCCAGTCTTGACATGAGAAATAAAAACTATTCCAACAAGTGGCGCTGGAGCCATCGACATCCTTCCAACAAAAATGAGTCTCGCATCTCATAGAAGAAGAATCGCAGAGTGGGTCACGGACCCAAAGAGAAAACCTAGTTCTATAGCGCTTCTGGAAGAAAGCATCTGCGAGAGTATCTGTTATCTTGGATTGGGCAAAGACCTCTCAGAGACAACTCCAAAAGCATAATTCATAAAAAGTGAAAAATTAACTCCCTCATCAAATGGCAAGTTTCCGTTCTGTGAAAGATGCTGTTGAGAAATTGATGGGGAGAAAAAACAGGCCACAGACAGAAAATACTTGCCAAACCCATGTCGGATAAAGGGCTTCTCTACAAAATAATCAAAACTTAAAACAAGAAAATAAGCAATCCGACAAAAGTGGGTGAAAGATGTGAGAAGATGTTTTGTGCAGGTGGCAGATAAATACATAGCTTACAGGGCTCGACGCCCTCAGGCGCCGGGACAACATCAGGAGGCCGGGAGGAGATGCCATATGTCCTTGCTCAGTTGGCTGGATGGAACATTCTCGGGCCCTGAGGCCCTCCAGCCTTGGCCACTGCAGGCCGCCTGGGGACGGAGCAAGGCAGCGGGTGGCATGGGAAGGAGGGAGGACGTGGGGGCCGCAGATTCCCGGGCTCCTGGCCGCGTCTCTGTACGCTGAGGCAGTGGGGCAGAGTCTGGTCCCTGAGCAGCTGAATGGACCTCTCTGGAAAGCAGCAGCCGCAAGAGCAGTTTAGACGAGGGCTGACTAGCCAACCTCTGCCGTCAGCAACGCGATGGGCATTCGGAGGAGTTCGGGTCAGCTACAGAGAAACATAAGGGCCACCTCTCTCGCATTGAGAGATGATTCATTCGTAAGATTCTATTCGTTTCAGGCATACAACATGACGATCTGATACTTGTATATATTGTGAAACGCTCACCACAATGTATCTAGTTAACATCCGTCCCCGCACATAATGGCAAGTTTTTCCTTGTGATGACAGCCTTTAACGTGAACTCTTTCATGAAGCGCCTGGGTGACCCTGTCGGTTAAGCCCCGGACTCTTGATTTCAGATCAGTTCATGATCTCAGGGTCGTGAGATCGAGCCCCAGGTCGGGCTCCATGACAGGCTCCGCGCTGAGGGTCACGTCTGTGTGGGATTCTCTTTCTGCCTCTCCAGCTGGTGCTCAGTGTCTCTCTCTGTAGGAAACAGACAGACAAACAAGATCTACTCTCTTAGCAGGAAGTCCTCCCTGAGCTCCGTGCCTGCGTCTCGCCCCCGCACAGACATCCCTGTGCTCCCTCAGCAGCTTTGAGCGCATCCCAAACAAATTGTCTCCACAAAACTAAATTTCCAGGAAGCTAGAGTCTCTTTGTCTCCTGTTGCCAAGTGTGTGAGCTCGAGACCCCCTCACAGGCGCGGGGCAGGCTTGTCGAGTGCAGCCACACGACAGGGGTATCGGGACCAAGTGCGAGTCTCTGCTTCCCTAAAGCAGAGAGCATTTTACACGACTCTACTGGAATGGGCTTTAGAAAGAATTAAGCCCTAAAATCCTTTTTTCCAGATATAAGCATGCACGGAACCCCAATCGATAGGGGAGAGAGAGGCACATAATCACAATTCCCAAGCCCTCCTCCGACAGCTTCTAGACCGGGAAGCCTCTTTGGTCTCCCTCCCTGGGAAGCTCTCTGCATCCAATACCAACTGGGGACTTCACTTTTTGAATGGAGTAGGACTCCTAACATCCACAAGTTTGTAATCACAAAATACTTTTCAAAAGGCTGGGAAGAAATATACAAAAAGTCTAGGAGTGATTATTTCCAGCTGATGGGATAGTGAGGATATTTCTTTTCTTTTCTTTTCTTTTCTTTTTCCCCCAGTGCTTTCCAAATTCACCTACGGTGAGTATGTGATAATTCCATAATGAGGGGAAAAGTGGGCTGCGTTATTTGGCAGGCGTTCCCGCGTGTAGGCGAGCACCAGGGGGGGACCCCCGGCTGCCGCGGGCTGGCGCTGCCGGAGACGAGGGCTCCCCGAGGGATTGCGGCTTGCGATGACGGCTCAGCTTTGCTCCCAGCAAATGGGGATTTTACATTAAAGACCCTCCAAGGGGCCATTTTCCTAATTGGTAACCAATGAAACTGTCTTCGGAAAAAACAGTTTTTCTATAGCCTTTGTTTTTCTGTTGAGTGAAATGGGAATTCTGCCTCCGTGCTCATTGCTGTTCACATCTCAGTGACACAATTTGAGGTTTTGGTAACAATCACTCCTTAGGGAGACTTTGTTTTTATTATAGTTATCGTTGCGTGGTTGTGTGCCCATGTGTATGTGTGTGTGTGAGTGTGCGATAGGAGGACGAGCCTGAAGGTAAGTACTTACTGAGCTGGGTGCTTTCCTCCAAGCTGAGGGTACTTCCTGTGAGAAGGCTTGCATGGGGCAGCCTTGCTCTGGAGTCAGGGGGCTGCGCTCTGCTCCCCGCTCCCCGCCCCGCGCTGGCCCAGGCCCACGGGCCCGCACCCCACCCCGAGCCTCTGTCGGCCGTGCTGGCAATGGCCAATGTGCGGCTGAAAAGAGCTGGAACTCCTGAAATGCTATATCTCTTTCTGCCTGATTCCCCGGGAGGTTGATTTCTGATGCACTTGGAGGGACCTCACGGTGCCTCGGTGGTAATACCAGCCCTGCTGCTTTCCAGAACCCACCGTCGGTTCTTGGGGGCTCTGCTGCGCGTTTCTCGGGGCGGCCTTTGCTGTGAGTGTGGGCAGTGAGTCGACCCCCGCTCTCCCTCCGGGACAGGGTCTTGATTTCCTTAGAATCCCAGCCGTGGGAGTTTCTCAAGTGCCAGCGCGGCTAATGTTTCTGTGACTCTATCTCCCTAACGCCCAAACCACTAGATAGCAATAGAAACTAATTTTCTTGGCATTTGAAGGACCAAAAGGATCCTGATTTAAACTCAAGCAGTTTAGATGTGCTGACGCAGCCAGTGGGGAAGTTTTAGGTCAGAACAATGAACAAAAGTCTGAGTCAGCACAGAATGTCCTTCCCATGACCAGAGAATTTGGGCCGAAGGCATTGGCCTTGTTTATGCAAAACGCCCGTGGGGTGGCCCAGGTTCCTATTACTGGTCTCTGGGTTGCCTTATGATTGTGATTTGAAGGTTGGGGTTCAGAGCCGATGGCCAAGAAGGAATTCTTGAGATGTCTTTGGTGCAAAAAGATGGTTTTGTTAAAGGACGGGGACAGGACCCGTGGGCAGGACGGGCTGCTCTGGGGTCCTGAGAAGTGACTGATCAGATTGTCTCTCCTCGGGACGGGAGGGTGATGTTAGGGCTCCAGGAAATGGAGCCTGTAGGTTTCTGGACATTGCTTTTTCCTTGTAAATCATTGAGACAGCTGCAAACTGATGGAGACTCGGGTCCAGTAGGACTGTGATCTCTATTAACTAACCATTGTTTCCCCTTTGTTCTCCAGCAGCCAGGAGGGCTGAGGAATGTCACCATAATCCCACCTGGGGGTCCTGGGGTGTTGTCTTCTGCTCTCTCATCTTACCACCCCTAGTCGAATCATCCTTGCCTAATTGACCCAATCCTTGCCTCGTGCCCCCTTTGTCTTTAAACACTCGGCATGGTTTCCTTGGGTGGACTCTGTCTGAGCCACAAAAGCAGCCTAGGCCCAGAGAGGTCTAGTGAGCTGCCCAAGGTCACAAAGCTGGTTCGCAGCCGAGCCAAGATCTAAACCAGAGAGTGGGCTCAGGTCATCTGTGGCATGGGTCCTCTGGTCGCTCGTGAGCGATTGTCCGAGACGAACAGGAGATGAATGTGGAGACGTGAAGCAAGGTGACCCCTGCCGTGTTGGTGTCCACAGATCGCCTCCCCTCGAAGCCGGTGCCCTTCGAAGCCAAGGCCACACGGGCCCCGCAGCGGGACCCTCCCTTCCCTTCCCTCCTCAGCCTGTGCTGGCGGTTTCCACCTGGGTGCTCGGCTCCTGCTCTCTCTTCTTCTCTCACTTAGGCTGCTGGCATGGGGACGGCCGGCTAGCGGGGTCAGCGGAGGCAGGTGGAGCCGGGGTGCCCTCCACATCGGACGCGGTGCAGGTCTCGGCCACGGTAGCTTCTGCCGTATTTACGCGCTTCTTGGCCAGTTCACATGTTCGGGACTGTTCAGCTGGGTTTCTACCTTTCTTCTCAGTGGGTTTAGTGTGTTTGTAATGAAGATTTTCAGGGTCTTAGCGCCGCCCCCATTGGCCCGTGAGCCATGTTGTCTTTACTACAATTCTGCACAGCTCGGTGACTTCTAAGAACGCCTGTGTCACATTATACAGAACTCACTGTCTATACTTTCATACACACACACACACACACACTCACACACACTCACACACACTCACACACTCACACACACACACACACACACACACTCACACACCCCTACCCACAAAACCGCACACAAAGCTCCATGCCTTTTCAGCTGGAGGAGTGGTCTTCGTTCCACCTCATTGTGGCCAGACTCTTCCCGGTCCAACCAGGGGCCACCACACCTGTCATTGTGCCTAGACGCACCGTCAATTAGAAGCCAGGGCCACTTGAAAGAGCCAACCCCATCATTTCTATTGAAACTGATGCAAATAAAGCAATTATTAGGTTCCCTGTGGTCAGAGAACATCAGACTGTATGTTCCCTCACTACGGGGCACAGGGTCCCTGGTTCTTTTCTTCAACTGCCCCCCACATGGAACCTCTGGGCCGTGGATAGGTAGGGAGCTGTGGTTAGAAGACCGCCATATTGGCGGCGGCCACTGTGGCATCCTGGGAAATCAGGATCCCTCAATAGTTAGGAGTGTCTCATAAGAAAGCATGAGAACCCACATGACTTGAAGAGAGGAGGTTAAATCCTGTAGCCAAATCTGCATATTTCACTGATTAGGTCGCAATTAGAGCCTAACACACCTTTGTTGGTTTTTGTGTTGAGTGTTATCGTTCTGCTTCCAGTTCCAATGGAAGCTGGAGGTTTGGGGGAGGTTTTCCCCACCAAGCAATTCTGCAACACCAGCCGGGTGTCCTACCATTCATCTCAATTCTGACACTACCTGGAGTTGGTGCCAGAGCCCGCAGGTGAAGGACACAATCCTACAAGAACGCACCCCCATTTCAGATACCCACACCGATTCCAGGTTGGACCTGTGCTTCTGGCCAACCCTGTAGATGAGAGATTTCTAGGAGCTCCACTTCGGGTTCGATTTAATTTGCTAGAGCCACTCACGGAACTCAGAGAGACAGTTTACTTCTTAAAGATCACCAGATGATTGTAAAAGGATATAGCTCAGCAGTGGCCAGATGGAAGAGAAGCACGGGTGAGGTTTGGGGGAAGGGCCCTGAGCTTCCATGTCTTCTTCTAGTGGGCTACCTTCCAGCAAGTCCGCACACGCGTTCCCCAAGCCAGAAGCTCTCTGAGCCCCAGCCTTTGGGGTTTTCATGGACGTTTCATAACACAGTCATGATTGATTAAATCACTGGCCATTGGCGATTCAACTCAATCTCCAGTCCCTCTCTCCTCCCCGGAGGTCTGGGGATGGGGCTGAACCTTCCAAACATCTAATCGCACAGTTGGATCTCAAGCCACAGCCCGTCCTTAGGCTCCCTGAGGCCTTTCCAAAAGTCATCTCATTGACGTACAAAAGGCACCTTTATTGCTCTCAACACTTAGGAAATTCCAAGGGTTTTAGGAGCTCTATGCCAGGAATGGGATGAAGACCAGATATGCATTTCTTATTATAAATCACAGTATCAGAGCTCTACTTAAAAATTAGATTATCCAAGTATTTAAAATTAAGTCTCAGACAAAAGGAAAGAATCAGGAGGAAGTTTTGAAATGACGTCAATTTCCTATGTCACCCACGGCCGACATTAGCAGCAGTGATTAATGGTAATGCATTTGATTCAGACTGGGCTGCAGATCGAGAGAGAATGAAGCGAAGAGTCCCTTTCTGAGCACGGCTATAAGATGAAAGGGATAACGTTAAACAAGCAGAGAAAGCAGAGTGCGAGCGTCACTAAGAGGTCTAAGTAAGACCTAGGGGTTGGGTCATCAAGGCTGGCGGGCGGCTGATAGGGAACTATCCGCTTCGTGGGGGAAGAAATGGGTGCGAGCATCGTTGCTTTCTTAGAAGTACGGATTTGTGGCGGTGGGAGTGTGAGTCCCTTGTTGGTGCCTCCTCTGCCTTCAGCATTTACTTTCTGCTTCTGCCACCCAATGAACTGATTTTTGCTTGGAGAACCCCTTCCTTTTTCATGGTGTGGCACCCAGGCTCGGGGGAGGCCTTCACAGACAAAGGGCACCCTCTCACCAGGTCACCGGGCTGTGCCGGGGTGAGCCAAGCTCTTGCATCAAAGTCCACACTTAAAAAGTGTCCCTGGAGGTCCCACCATCCTCCCCAGCATGGCGCTGGTGCAGAGACACGGAAATGGCTGCAGGGCGGAGAGCGGCCCCGGGACCCACTGCCGACCCGCAAGTAGCCTCTGCTCTGACCCCAGCTGACCCTGCTGGATGGGGCGTCCTGATCCTAGGAAGGAAAGCCATCTGAATTGCTTTGGGGAGAAAAACGGGTTAATTCTATAGGAAAAGAAAACTAGTCAGGGATTCCGTCTGGAGACAAGGGGGAGACAGTGCAGCAGGGAGGGATGGTCTGCAAATGCGTGGCCAAAAACGTGGGGTCCCATTGCCCACCCTCCCAGGGCGTTCTGCACAGCGAGCCCACCTCCGATGGAGGGTTGGGAGTGGGAGGGGGCATAATCCCCAGGGGAACGGCAGCTCACCGGCCAGGGTGAAAGGCCTCCCTGGGCCCCGTGTGAGATGAGCCTGAATGTGCCTCAAGGGTCACAGAGGATGGCGACGAGGGACTCATCGCTCTGTTGTCCCTCCCACCTCCACCCCCAGCCGGAGAGGAGGTCACACGAGCGCACAGATACTATTTACATGACTCCTCCGCGGATGAAAGAGACCCAAGACGTTTATAGCCCAGACAGAGATATTTAGTGCTGATTTATAAATATCGTGTCATCCCGGGGAGTCCATTTATCAGTCATCTTGACAATGGCCATAGCTTGTCGCTAGGATCTCAGAACAAAGTGCCTGAGAAAGTGTACAAGACCAGGGAATTGAATCATGGGCACAAATAGAAAAAAAAAGAACCAACAAACCCTTGAAGACAGCTGCAGCCGCTCTGCACTGCGACTCGGGCCGCGTTTCCCCTGGAAACTCGAAAGGCCACTGCCAAGTAAAGCTTGGGAAAAACTGATTATTCCTCGGAGATGCCGGGCAACCTCAGACTCTCGGTCATGGATGCATGGGAGTCCCGTAGCATTTCTGTCTCCTCATCCTAGCCTCCACTGACCTGTCACCCTCTCCCCGAACTCTCGAGCTCACCCCTCTCAAGGCACCCCGTAGCCCCAGGAGAGACTCCACATTGAAATAAGGCATTCCTCATCCCCCTGCTCTCTGATGTTTTCCTCTTTCAAATTCTTAATGAGGGGGCGCCTGGGTGGCTCAGTGGGTTAAAGCCTCTGCCTTGGGCTCAGGTCATGATCTCAGGGTCCTGGGATCGAGCCCCGCATCGGGCTCTCTGCTCGGTGGGGAGCCTGCTTCCCCCTCTCTCTCTGCCTGCCTCTCCAACTACTTGTGATCTCTCTCTCTCTGTCAAATAAATAAATAAAATCTTAAAAACAAAACTAAATCCCAAATGAGGCCAGACCTGCCCTGTACGACGCTTCTCTTCTAATTGCCTCATAATCTGTTTTTTTTCCAGCTGCCCTTTCGAAGGGCTGAGGCTGTAGGAGAGTCCCCCAGGTCGCCCCGGGGCGGGAGGGGGGTGGGCAGGGTGGGGCACAGGTGCAGCTCCGTGAATAAGGGATCATTAACACAGGACAGTCAGTCCTCAGGGGTGGCCGATGGGAAGATTCCTTGGATCCTGGAGCCTGTGCTCCAAATTACCCCCAAATTATGAGCTCTTCCCCTCTAGGAGGTTCTTGGTAGATCTTTAGATAGCTCAGTTGTCCCTAAACTTTAGATAAGAAAGGACTGGAGTCCCTAAAATTTTACAGGAGGGACAGACAAAGCGTCTTGCAAGGAAGACAGAGGTTGCTCTCTGGAACCATGGATAGAGGCTCAGGGCCGTAGGGAGTCCAGCCTGCTTTGCCACTCGCTGGGATCCTGGAGGAACCACTTAGACCCGTTGGCTCTCAGTCACCCACAGATAGAGGAAGTGGGGTGTCGTCTATGCACTCTCCCTTTCAGGATCCTGCCGCAAAACCGTTTTTTTCCCAAACACAATGGTCCATTTTAACTTTAAATAAATTAAATTGCTCTTTATGACATCAAATAACTTATTAGCCACTAATTCGCATTTTCTAAATGCACAACTTGTGTGTGTATGCGTGTCTGTGTGTGTGTGTCTGTGTGTATATATTTGTATATGTGTGTGCTGCGTGTGTGTCAGAGGCACATGAGTGTGTGTGTGTTGGGGATACATTTAATTGTGTATGTGTGTGTATTTGTGTGTATGTGTGTATTCATGTGTGTTGGGAGTACACCTGTGTGTGTGTGTACATTTGTGTGGGGGGGGGGACATGACGAGAGCCTAGGACGAGGACCAACCTCCAGAAGGAAATCTTCCCTAAATAAGGCTTTTATCGGCCGGCCTTCTGACAAGTTCTTGAGCGCCGAGAGCTCAAAGGCGCCCTTGGGAGACCCCTGGAGGGCGGCCTCTCTAATCCTCCAAGGGCCGCTCCATCCGGCTGCCTCTGGACAGGTGGGCAAGGACCCCTGAGGGCTGAGGAGCCCAGGGTGGTGGTGAGCGGCACCTTCCCGGGGTGGGGGGGTGAGGCCATGCCCCTGAGACCCCAGGCCCCCCACCCCCACGCCCCACCCCATGCCTGGTTTCTCCTGCTCCCTCCCTCCGGGGTCCCTCCTGACAGACGCTGCACGCTGGGGCTGCTGGCCATTCATTCTGACATTCCTCTTTTCGCAAAGCAACACGTGTGATATGTGAAGCAATTTTTACTGGGAAAGATTAAGCCACACGGAAGTATCAGCCGAAACCATAGAGATTCCTGTTCATCATTCCCATTCACCTCCCGAAATAACCCCTCAGCATCCCCCATTTATTATGTGTTGCACACTCACACACACACCACACACAATACATCCACACGTGTGCGCATGCACACATACGCACACACTCACATATACCCTGCAAAATAGTCACACCCTCACAACGCTGTGCCTCATACACTCACACATGCACACACACGCACGCACACTCACATACACACACGGATGTACGCACACGTGCCCACACACACACGCTTGCTTTTCCCTCTTCAAATCTAAATTACACGTGTATATACTGTTGTGTTATAAATTAAGACGCTAACACTAGTTTATACATTTTGGATCCCTGTTTATAAACACTTGGCATCTTGCCTGGCTCATAGTTAGAGGTCTGTTATTAATACACATTGTTAGTAATTTAATATTGCTCCGATAAGGTAGGCGCCCTAAATATCAACTCAAAATAAAGACTGTTTCCAAACCAAAGAAGAATATTTTCATGATAAGTTCTGTTCATTCTTTTTTCCCCAAAGGGACCCAAATCACTTTTTCTTCAGACGTTTTAGAGATTTTTGCCATTTTATACACATATATTCTGAGCAGACCTTGCGATTACCAACTACGTTAGCCAAAGCTCACTTGGTGCGCTTCACGTTTAAACTATTTGATTGATTTTGGCCATAATTCCGGCCCGAGCGCGAATTTGGACCGACACGAGCATCCAGGGAGTGGTGTGTCAGCTGGGATCCCAGGGTGCGGGGTGAAGCCTGAGCACGCCCGCCCGAAGGAAGCGTCCCGGGGAGGGAAGGGCGTGCGAGAGGGATGGCTCTTCTCCGACATTAAACAACCACGTTGAGAGGCGCGGAGATTGCAAATTAACAGGCATTAGGCTTGTATTTCTGATCTGATGACCGAGTGTATTTGAGATGCTGTTACCACCATGGGGGGTGGGTGTCCATGTTTAAAATTAGCTCCTTCTCTGTCCTCCCAAAAGTTAGTCGGTAAGAGAGTTGGGGAGGATGGATGGAGGACAGGCAGATTTGGCTTCAGCTGCCCCCTCCTCCCAGCTCGGGGACAGAGAAACCAGTCCGAACACCGTCCCTCCAGGAATCAGTCTGTATTCATGAGAAGCTCCTGCCTCCAGGGGGCAGATGTGATAAAATCTGTGAAAATTTGGGGCTTGAAGGGTATTGCCCTGGAAAGAACAATGCCTGGGTTTTTCTGGGGCAGGATGTGTGGGTTGAACGGCTTTTTGTTTTATTTGTTCTTAATTTCCTGAGTATGTAGGCAATAGTCGTGAGCCCCGAAGGCCTGGGGTTGGCTTCCGGCAGAAGCCTCCCCCACCTTTCACAGATGGAGAAGTGGGAAGGGTTTGGGGAGGCCGTTTTGTGGAACTCAGCCGGGCTCCGGGCTCCGCGTCAGGAGAGGGGGAGGGCGGGTCAGGACTATGCGCCGCAGGCTGAGGGCCTAGGACATCGAACACATATTCGAGCAGCGGGAGAAGGCGTGCGGTCTGCCAACAGGCCTAGACGTTTCCTTTAAGCCTTTTGTTCTGCAGGATGTTTTGTGCAGCTTATATTTAGAAGAGGGGGCCTTGAGGGGCCAATGCTCTGGTCTCCTCTTTAGGACTCAACTCCCATCTCCCCTGTTAGGACGCAGCCCTCCCAGGCCTTCTCTGTACACCCGGCAGCTACTGGGTGCCCTATTTTAGGGGCTCCCGCTACTGAAGGGTAATTACTTGTTTATATTCCAATTCTTCTCTCACGTTTGCCTCAGAACACATGCCAACAAAGTCACTTGGGCTGGAAATGGGCACCTGAGCTTAGGCCAAATTTATGTCAGCAAAGATCCTTTAGCATGACCTGGTGGGGGCTCTCCCTGGGGTCATACCACGGCCCTCCGAGAACCCTGGAAGGGCATGGTGTGTCCTTGTTTGTCACGGCTGATGGATGGCATCACCAGCTTTCTGTGGGCTAAGGGTGCTCACCATTCCACAATGGGCAGAACCACCATTTGTGGTCAGAATTATCCTCCTAGAATGTAGGGGTGCCTAACTGGGGAAACCTTCCCTCCTCAAAGAAACCTCATCAGTAGTTTAGAAAAAAATCCTGGAAATTTCATTTAATGCTTGTTGAGAAACCACGTCATTTAATCAACGCAGGAGAATTAGGATTTCCGGGGAGAAAGGGTCACACTTCCCTCAGTCCAACGAGGCCCTCGGTCTCTGTAATGAGGAGTCGCTCCTTGGGCAGCATCTTCCCAGGTGCTTGGGAAGTTCATCCTGTCCCCAGTGGGTTCTTTACTTCCAGAAATTTACTCCTTAGCTGTCTTGCTGGTGATCCATTCCTTTCTCAGTCCTTTGCCATGTCACTGAGGAGGGACCCCTGGATTTACTCTCTGTCCATCTCAAGTCACAAAACTTGGCTTCTGTGACCCACCAGCCTGGCTCAGTGACTGATGGTGTCTCAGCTCATCCCAGAACTGCTTCTAGTCCTGCCTCCAGCCACACAGGACTGGCGAGAGAGAGGCCCTTCCCACCGGGCCTCTCCTCCTCGGTTCCAGCTGTGCACGGAGCCCGACTGCATGATTCACACGGGTCCACGAGCTTCTTCCATTAGCTCTTTTGCTCCTCTTGGGGCTCAACCTGGAAAGCCTTTGTCCTTTCCCGCCAGAACCTGGCATGTTCCACCCCATGTGCCAAGTGGTCCCTCTTCCCGCCCTCCCCCAAACCCAAGTCCACACCACAGTGTTATTCACGTATGCTCCCGTGTGAGACGCTCACTGCTTCCCACCTGAGAGACGGATTTCCACAACAACTGGAAAGCGACTCTGGACGGGATAGTGGATCACACACTTGCACTAGCTCTTCCAACGATAGTCCACGCGGTGCACGCAGCGGGAGCCCAGACGGTTACTGATGAACCGGGTTGAAGGAAAGGGTCTACGCACTTACTCAACGTCTGGTACTATTAGCCTGGGTGACTCTGGGGGCCACCTTGTCTCACCTCATGGTGTTACTGGATATTGGAAAGCCTGATGGTCTCAGAGGTCTTCGGGTGGGTAGAGCCCGCTGAAAGAGGAAAGCAGAGAGAACGAGGAATGAGGCCACATTCCCTGGCCCTCGGGATGGGGGTTCCTGGCACACAGCAGGTGAGAGCACGTGTCAGGGAAGTGCGTGTTCTGTACTTAGAGTTCCACGTTAAGAAGGTGCTTACCCGGGGTTTCCTGGCCACGCCTGCTATTTGCTGAGCTCTGCTCCGAAACAGTTACGGCCGAGGAGCAGAAACAGAAGGTTCCTCCAGAGGTCAGTCGTGTTGTCCTTTGTCAGAAGACAGCAACTGCGAGGTGACTTAAGGAGATCCGAGATGTGTCGAAAGAAGGTGACTTTTCAGAGTGCTAAGTCATCGCCGTGAGCGGTGACCACACTCCCTCGGAGCCGGGCCCCACGCTGTCTGCGGCTTCCCAGCTACAAAGCACCGCAGAGGGTCTACCTCACGGGAGGGAGCCGGAGCTAGTGCCTGGCTTCCCGGCCCGCGCCTCCCCGCTCCCTTCTGCCGGGCTGTGTGCGCACACATCTGTGACCAGGGCCATTCCACTCACTTTCACGTAATCCTTACTAAATACCCAGTACGGCTTCGCCACTTTCATATGTGCTATTTCACGGATAAAGAGCTACGATTCAAACGCACCCGTTTCCTAGCGGCACAACAATCCCCTCCTCCACCAAACCGACTTGCCAGGAAGTCCGGGTCTGTTGGGAAAACATCCTTGTTCTTCCATTCTGTACTGTTCTTGCCCATTTATGAGAGTCGGGAAGGCAGGGGGACACTTGCTGCCCTTTTGTCGGGGCCAAGAACGCCTCTACGGATGCAAGGGGCTCGGTGCCCATTAAAACCACCTCCTCTGTCACGTGGGTGGGCTTCTGAGGTCAGCCTGAGACGATCCCCGGATATTCAGGCTGACGGTTGAAGGGTTCCGGGGAGAACGGGAGGGAGGGAGTGTGTCTGGGGGGGTGGCTTGGACGCGCCACAGAGCGGCTACAGTGAGAGGGAGGGAGGGTCAAGGCGTGGAGATGCAGGGGGGAGGCCGGGGAGCGGGGGGCGGGCAGAGGCCTGCGCTCACACCTGGCGGGAGTGGTGGTTCTGCTGGGACATCCAGGGGAGCTGGTCCTGGGGGCTGCTCTGGACTGAATGCTGTGCCCCCCACATTCTCACGGTACAGCTCTAATCCTTAATGCAATGGCCCTGGGGGTGGGGCCTCTGGGGGTGATCAGGGGCCAACCAGAGCCTGAGGGTGGGCCCCGCGGGGGATTGTTGCCCTGAAACCAGAGCCCTCTCTCCGCCGTGGAAGGACCCAGCGAGGAGGAGGCTGTCCTCAGGCCAGCGGGAGAGCTCGCAGCAGCATTGGGCGTGGACCCCGCAATCTGTGGTAGTCCGGTAGGGCAGCCCGGACATACTCAGGCAGGGCTTGGCTGAAAACAACCCCCTGGAATAAGCAAGGGTCTAAGGACGAGGACAGACAGGGAGCCTATGGATGGGGCCAGGCTGTTCACAGAAGGCAGAGCAGAGAGGACCCAGCTGAGCAAAGGAGGTGGCCTAGAATCTTCCAGAAGGAGCCACATGGAGCCAGAACGGGGGTTGTGGTTTTTCTACACCTCTGACTCAGTGGGACCTAAAACAGGCAAAAATCAGCAAACGGGACCTGCTGAAGTGTCGGCCAAAGCCTTCGATACCTGAGTTGAAAAAATCAAATAAAAATGAACTGTTAGAAAAAACTCGCTTCAAATGCCCGTCTATCCCTTAGGTACTGAGTTTATGCGTGGGGACCCACGTGCGGAAAGTAAACAGGGCTCTGGACGCTGCCCCTCGCCCAGCACCCGTTCTCACGTCGAGGTGCCCCTGACAATCTGGGTTTGGGGTCTGGGCCAAGAGTCACCTCTGGGGACACCTCGGCCTCATCCTGTGACTGCTCACTGGGGAGCCCTGCAACGGCTCAGGGCTGGCCCACCGTCCCTGCAGCGGCCCACGGGCTTCATTCTCTGTGGGGGGGAAGCCAAGGGTCTCCACCCGGGGGCAGGGGCACGACCCCAGCGACAGAGGGAAAGAGCCTGTGATGCTGACCCAAGGTAGAAAACCATCCTGGTGGGCCGGGCCCTGGCCTTCCGTGACCAGCCCGTCTGCCGGCAACCGGTCTAAGACCATCAGTGCTGATGCACGGTGCTCCAGAACCGTTGTCTCACGGCCCCACCAGGCTCCAGGCTGCCCACGCCCAGAGGAGCCGGTGTTCAAGCACGAATGTCCGCCTTGTGGAAGGCGAGTTCGACTACCCTGCGAATCGGGGCAGGACCCTCTGCGGGGAAACGGGCTGGTGACTTCGTGCATGTCATAGTCAGTTCTGGGATCCAGCAGGGGGAAGGAGAGCTTGTCAGGATGCTCTTAAAGGTCTATGAATACAAAGTATACGTACAAAACAGAGCGGTTATTTTTTATATTTCAACTGTAATTTTGATACTGAAATTAACACTACTCTATTTCAGGCTGCTTTTGCTTTGGCCATGCATCCTGGTCTCTTGCTACAACATGTTCCTGTAAAGGAGTTTGCAAACATTGCAGACCGAGGTGCTTTCTCTTCTGTCTTCCTGATAGCCACTTTCCCTCCTGAGATGTAAAGTTGGCCATCTGAAAAGCGAAGACAGAGGGACTGAGTCTGTCTGAGGGCCCAGAGGGGCTCAGCGGCTACGGGATGGCCCTCCCTCCCGGACTTACCGTTCCTGGTTGCCCTCAGCTTTAAGAAGGGAGTCTGTGTGTTTTCAGATTCCACAGATCAGTGAGATCACACAGCATTTGTCTTTATCTGACTCATGCAGCACGACGCCCTCTGGGTCCATCCACATTGTGGCAAATAGCAGGATTCCTTTCTTTCTCGTGACTGAAGAGTGTTCTGCTGTATATACATGCTCCTCATCTTTCTCCATTCTGCCATGCAGGGACACGCGGGTTGTTCATAGTGCTGCGATGAACACGGGGGCGTGGGCATCTCTTCGAGATCCTGCTTCCGTTTTCCTTTAGGCAGACACCCATAGGGAGAACTGCTGGGTCATACAGTAGACCCACTTTGTGAGTAGACTAGCGGTTACCAGCACCTGGGGGCTGGAGGCAAGAGGGAGAGGTCATGTAAGGATACACACTTGCAACTAGCAGATACACAAGTCCTGGTGAGCTAGCCCACAGCACCGCGGATCCATGAATAGGACGCAGCAGTCCTGCACGCGGGGGAAGGGACAAGGAGCTCTACGTTTGGAGGGTCAAGCCCAACAGCTGGCATATGTGAAGGTCAGGGGCGGGAAGCCAGGAAGGCGCACAGAACACCAGCGGGGTGGGGGACAGGCCCGGATGGGGGGTGCGGGGGGCACGAGGAGGCCGCCCCGCTAGTCCCGGGAGGCACAGCCTCGTGACCACACTGACACTGTCATCTCGGCTGCCACACTGTGGAGACCTCCAGAATGTTCGGGGAAGGGGCAGGGAACGTCCCAGGAGGGTACAGACACAGTTCTGGGGTGCTGGGGAGGTGCCCTTCACCGCCTACAGTCTCTGCAGAGCTTCGTTGCTGGGGCTGCCGAGCTGGGAGCCGCCGGGCCTCCGTCCCCAGGAGCGCTGGGCGACTCAGGTGATGCTGGCCGGACGGATGGAGCAGACAGACGGGGTGACTGCCGTGTGCCTGGCTTATCTGCCGGGGCCCCTCCTCCCTGCGGCTGTGCTCTGCCTGGAATTCCTGCGGCTTCTTCCGGTCCAAGCCGCGTGGCTCCCAGGGCTTGGTGACGTCACCCCTCTGTGATTCTGCATCTGGAGGATTCTTGAGAGACGAGCCGGGGAGGACTGTGGCTCGGTCACGGCCTCCGCATGGAGGGGCTGGGAAATGAGCAAGGACAAAGGCCACCACAGCTGCCGGGACAGGAGAGGCCTGGTTCCCCCAGAGCAGACCGCACAGCATTGGGGGCACCGCGCAACCCGCGTTCCCCGCATTGTCACCAGGTACCCCGGGATTCCTGTCACCCTAATCTTTCCCAGGTTCTGCTCTTGCCCCCGGGCCATGGCCATGTGGGTCACACGCGGAATTCCTCAGCAGTGGGATCACGAGACCCCCCAGCGTCCAGAGCCCGGAGCGAAGTCCCGTGAGCTGTGGTTCCCAGGGTGGGCCCTTCCTCACTCGGTGCACAGGGGGAGCCCCCAGAAAGGGAGACAGAGAGCTGGGGGGCCGCTGGGGAGACACTATGCCTAGAAATCAGACATTTCCTATGCAGGGTCGGTGGGGGGACCTCCCTCTGCTCGGATTCTGACTTCATCCCCACAGGGCCTGGAAGTTTCACCCCCAGAACATTCTTCCAGTTCCGAGCACTGAGATGACATGGGAACACACATTTTCGGGAGAAACCAAGTCAGGTTGTTGGGAAAAATCCCACCTTCCATCACTCCTAAGGAAAGAGAGTCTCCAGGGACCAGATGTCCCAGGGCACTGGGGCTGGGCGGAGCAAGAGTAGAAGATTCTCTTGCCTCTGTCTCTTCTCGTGTCTCCTGCCTCTGCGGAGCTCCTGGGACTCCTGGGCCCCCGGCAGCAGATGCAGGGGCGCTGACCCAGCCCGCAGCGGCCTGACGACCGCGGTGCTGAAGAGAGGAGCCCCACGGCCGGCACGGATGGAGGCAGCGCTCCAGCGGCCAGGCCGCACGTGACGACAAGCCGGTGCTGGTCCCCACGGTGGAGGGCCACGTGGGGTCTCACGCACACAGCGCCCGGCTCTCTGCTTCGCCCGCAGTGATGCTAAACAAATGAGGGACCCGCGGCCTGTGCCGTTTTGCAGCTCTTGCGTTGGCAGCAGGGAGCGGACGAAGGTTCTGGGCAGGGACCGACACAGACGCAAGGGTGCCGGGCTCTCCTCCCTCACAGGGACGTGTGAGGCCAGGCTGGGGGCAGGGACGGAGCAGGCCACGCCCCGGGGAGAAGGCTGACCAAGGGCCGGCTGGAGGGCTGCCTCTCTCCTGGCCTACCTCCTCCCTCCCTGCCCCTCTCCGCTGGCCTCTCTGTCCCTGTGATGCGTCACTGTGCTGTTTCCCGAAGGAAGACGCAGTCCTCGAGGGCCAAGCACATCTGCCCATTTTGCCCCCTTCCCACTGCCAGACAGCAGGCATCCAATGAAGGGCCACTGAAAACAGTCGTGAAGGATTATTGGCAATCTGTTGGAAGCACTAGACTCGATGTTGCTATGAAGATATATATTGCATGGGGTTAACATTTAATGGCCCCATCAGTAGACTTTGAATAAAGCCAATGAGCCTTCAGTGTGGGTGGGCCTCACTCAATCAGTCGAAGACCGTAAGAGCAAAGACTGAGGTTTCCCTGAGAAGGAGGCATCTCCTTTGTTGCAAGTCTGCAACAAAGAAATCCTGCCTGCTTTCCAACCTTCTGCCCTGAAGAATTTGGATTTGCTATCTGCCCCCAATCCCGTGAGCCAAATCCCTAAAATAAAGGTCCCTTCTCTCTCTATGGAACACCTGTTCTTTCTGTTTCTTAGAGAACCCCGTCTAATAAAGCAGGAAACACAGGGTCAGGGGTCGCCCTTGAATTAACTGCAGTCTGCCCAGGGAGGCTGTCCCCACTCAGGTTCCAGTGGAAGCTGCAAAAACCTTGGTCCCCGGGCTGGGTGGCCCTGGTGTCCTGCCCACCCCCACACGGGCCACTGCCATCCCTAGTCACCTGCTGTCTTCCCCGTTGCCTCCTCATTTAGGAGCACTTCGTCCTCAGACCAGTTCCAGCACTTTCTCCTGGATTCCGGGGCCCCAGCTCTGTCCCTGGACCAGGTCCCCACCTCCACGCCAGCCCCCAGATCTCAGGAGCAAAACTCGTGAGGAATCAGGAGGTCGGAAGCAGGTGATACAATATAAAATTTATTATAAAACTTCAGCAAATATAAATATCCAGGTGCCCCTTCAGAATGGGGCCACATGGTAGGAAGGACAATGCAGAGCAGCCCCAACACCGCATGGGGGGTCGGGGGCCAGGGGCCCGTGTGCGGCTTCTTCTGGAAACGCTGACCTTCTTTCTGAGAGGCTCTTACAGAACAACAAAGACTCATGGAAAATAAAATTCAAAAACAGCACAATGTACGAAAAGGAAACATGGGATTCTGAGGGTCCCCAGGTCCACGGACGTCCGCCCGGGACAGCCCCTCATCGGGACAGCAGGGGCCCGGCATAGATGGTCGCTCTCTGACTCCAGTATAACCTGTAACTCTGTCATTTCAGGGAAAAGCATTAAGGAACAGGTTGGAAGAGAAAGGCTCGCTTGTCAGTAACAGAGAAGGACAACACGCAGTATATAAAGTTCTCTCCTCCAACTCGAGAGTCTGAAGCACCGAAGCACCAAAACAGGATTTCGTGTTTCCCGTTTTCAGAGGCAAAGTCTCCAGTCGGGACTCGGAGTCCAGAGAACCCTCCCCTCCCATACCACCGGCCCTTGTCCCACAGAGAGAGGCTGGGCTGCTGGGGCAGGAGGAGGGGGCCCTGGGACGCCGTCCCAGCCCACGGCTTCTCCGGAGGGAGGCTGGTTAGCCCAGACCTGGGGCAGCAGCCTCGAGGTGGCGGGAGGCCGGCGTGCCGAGCGGCAGATCTTCTGGGCTTATTCCTAATTTCCTGGCCTGTCCTTTCTCCAAAGCACTGCAGTATCAGCGGTGAGCAAGCCCGGCTCCTTGGTGCTTCTGCCATGACTCCGCGGAAGTACAAGCGGTGAGCTCACCCCTGGGTCTGCAGCCTGGGCCTCCTGCCGGCCTCCATGCTTCCCCCGCACACGTGCGTGCGTGTGTGTGTGCCCAAGCACGCCCTCAGACCCACGATGTGCACACGCGCACACACGTGCACACATGCTCTGTCCCATCAGAGAGACAGACGCAGCCCTTCTCCTCCCGGCCTGCTTCCTCCCGGCCGCGTCCCGACGCCCAGGCACGGCTGGCGCGGGCTGAGGCCCAGCACCTCCAGGCTGGCCCGGGCCTCACAGGTTGGAGGCGGAGCACGTCTTGCAGCAGCGCTCCCCATAAAACTGGTGACTGCACATCCCGTGCCGGGGCACCAGCGAGCACCAGGGGAAGTGGTCTCTGCAGACGCCGTCTGAAAAGCAGCAAACGCCGCGTTAGCCAGGGTCCCTGCACGGGGGCGGGGGGCCAGCTCCGAGGCTGCGGACGGCAGCCGCTCAGGGAAGACGCGGCCCTATGCGAGGGGCCGTTCCCACAAGCCCCTCCTTGGAAGGACCCCCGGAATGACATGTCCTCCCTTCTGTGTGGCCCCCGCCCGCAGAGCGACCACGGGGACGACGGCCTGGCCGCCTGCTGCTGAACTTCAGTCGTTCGTTCTCTGAAAGACGGCAAGACCCCAGCGCCCGCGCTCTCTAACCGCGGGCACCCCACGCCCTCCGGCCACCAAGGATCCGCTCCAGACGCGTGGCAGCCCCACCCTGAGGTGTCAAGGCCAAGCCGAGGGGCTGCAGACACTCACCTTTCTTCTCCGCGATGGGGCAGAAGTGGGTGTTACAGGCCGTGGAGGCGGTGGGCTTCTGGGGCGCGGAGCAGCCCGAGGCTGGCCGGCCCGCCGCCAGGCACTGCACGGCCCTGGTCTGCACGCCGCCCCCGCAGCTGGCTGTGCACTGCGAGGAACACGGGCACGCCGTCACCCGCGGCCGCCGGGTCCCGGGGCGCCCTCTCTTCCCAGCGTCCCCTCCCCCGGACTCCGCGGTGATCGTGGGGACACGGAGCAGACTCTGGATTAATCCCAGGTGTGGACAGAGGGGACCAGGACTGGAGAAGTGACGCGCTCCTGAGTGGGCCATGCTGATGAATACACGGAAACTGGGGCCTATCTGGGGGGACCAGGGCTGTTCCCCAGACCTCCCCAGGCTTCAGGTCTGGCACCAGAAACAACGCCCCTCGTGGAAGGCCTCACCCAGGCACCCTTTCTGCAGCTCTTGCTGGGGAAAACCTTGACAAGCTGACTCCCACAGAGGCCCAGTACAACGACGTCCCTTCCAGACCCCCAGTCCCGGGACTCCAGACGCTGCCCGGAGGTGGCAAACCCAGCAGCCGGGGCTGGCCAGCACCCTCCCGTGGGCACGCTCTAGAACACGCAGGCCCTGGCACTCTAAGGAAGTGTAGCACAGCAGAGTCAGGGCGCGGAGGGGCCACACGGTGAGGTCGTCCTCCGCCAGCTGCCAGGCTCGCAGCCTACAGACCGTGTGCGCGGGACCCCCGAGCTCAACGGCGGGCAGGACACCGGGGGCCAGAGACGCAGAGGAACCCAAACCAGCAAGCACCGAATCTGTCCATACAGAGTCCCTGATGTCTAGACCGAGTTACGTAAATTGTGCTCCTTGTTCAAAAATGTCAAGAACGTAGGCAATTAAGGAACACCTACAAGAAGAGGGGGTCGGATACGGTTGTGGACGTCTGGTGCATGGTGGGGACGCTGAATCCGGTGAAACACAAGGACGGATCTGTGCGGAACCGGCACCTCCACGGCACAGGCTGCTTGCCGAAAACATACAGGACGGCACGCCAGAACCCCGTTCGAGCGAGGGCACTCAGTGAGCCCCGGGGCTGCCTTTCCACGGCTGAAGTCAGCCTGCACGGGGACAGCCGGCTGCCCTCCTGCTTCTTCCCAGGACCCACTGCGAGCAGCGCCTCAAGACGCGGCTTTCCACACCCCCGGGGAAGGGGCTCCGACAGAGCCGCGAACACCTTCGTGAGTCAGAGTCTGAGAAAGTCAGTCTTAAGGAATCGTTCTTTCCTGTGTCCTCTCGGTAGAGGACAGCTGGGCCCCCGGAGGTGAAGACGCAGGGCTCCGGCTCATAAGCACAGGGGTCTGGGACATTTCCATGAGGCTCCGCCCTTTCTCTTCAAAACCAACCTCAGCTGAAGCCATTGATAATCGACAACTCAGATTCAGGTTTGATCAGGAGAGAAAGAACAGTGTGGGCGGATTTGTGTCTGGCTTTGGGATCAGCAGGCTCATCCATGATGGAGTCAGCCGTCCCCACTGCCTACTGCATCCACCTGAACATTCGGCAGCAGCAGGCTTCCAGCTCTACACTCTGCCCTCCGAGCCCCTCCCAACCTAGGCGTGCCCGAGAGGAATGCCGGCTGCACTGGCTGCACCGGCCCGGGGCTCACGGCTCCGCACGGGTCCCCTCGGCGTCTGTGTGCGTCCTCGACCTCTCCGCCAACAGTGGAGCTCCCATCACCTGCGGCAGCAGGGGCAGAATTCCAGCCTCGCTAACGATGTGTCTCATTCGAAAAACAAGAGATCTAGCCATCATTTTGCACCACTTAAAATCATGAGGAAGTGACTTGATTCTTTTTGTCACAGACTCATTTTGTCACAACCGGAATCACTCACCTCCCAGGTACCTGGCGCCGATCCAGACGCTGGGTACCGAGCGCTGGACGTAAGGGAGTCACCCCTCCCCGGGATCCACTGTCCCTACTCAAACGGTGATCCTTCCCACTCCGTGAAGAGAGACTCCAGAACTTGGATCCGGAAGTCGAAGCTGATGCCGTCTTCCTCAACTTGATGGGGTTTAAAGTGAGCATTTTAGGTAATGCTCCTGTGGATGGCTGGACGCAGGTGGCCCGTGTGCTGCAGAGATGGGGACCTGCCCTTGTCCACTGACCCACACACGGTGACGACTGCCATGGCCGTCCGTCCAGACGCCGCAGCTGCCGACGTGCAGGCCAGCCACTTTCTGGACTCACCCGAAAGCTGGAGCTTCGGCAGCCTGGGTGGGACTCGAGAACCCGCATTTCTACACACGGCGCTTTAGCCGCAGGCCGGGCCATGTTCGCACTCACCGCTCTGCTGACCACAGCTGCGTCGGCAATGCCCTTTCCTTTCGTCTTTTTGTTTCCAGAGCCGACTCGGCCGCATCGAAGTCTGACGAGAGCGTGCACGGAGCACGTGTGCCATCAGGGAGCCGCCGTCTCATAAAGGGGCCGAGGCTTCTCGTGTGTGGCCTGGGCGGCCACTGTCACCTGGCAGCCGTGTGGACAGCCTCCCACCCCCTGACCCCAGCCCACCTGGCTTACTTCTGCCCACCTCCCAGTGTCTCAGCTGCAAACGCGGAGGACCCGGTACCCCGACTTTAGGAGGGCCTCTCTTGCCTTCAGCCCTGGTAGGGCCATCACTGGAGCCCTGCAACCCTCACGCACGTGTTTCTTCACAGTCCACGACCCCCCAGGGCAAGGACCCGGCCTACGGGTGGGCAGTTTTGGGTCTGTCCGCGGAGGGGGCAGTGAGGCAGCTCCAGCCCCCTGCGTGGGTGGGTGCAGATTGCGAAGCAGGAACGTCACCCTCTGCAGAGCGTCCCCGGTTGCTCCCCCCATGGCCGCCATCCTCTTCCGAGTCCTTGGACCCTCCTGTGCCTCTCGTCCTTCAACTCCACACGCCTGCCTTCCTCGTCCAACGCCTGAGGCCACGCACAGCTGACCCAGGACTGTCCGACGGGGGGGACAGCTGGGGTCCAGGGGGAGGGCTCCCCACCCCGAGGTCAGCAAATAGGCTCTTCTTGCCACTCCAGGGTTAAGCGATCTTGTCGTACGTGACGGCACCTCCTGGGAGCCCTTCGTGCCGACCGCCCTCAGAGAGGGCCCCTGGGGGTGTGTCAGCCTCAGACCTCCCGGGGCTCTGAGCAGCGACCCGCCGAGCACACATCTTCCAGAACACTGAAGTCCTGCAAAATCCACTCCCTTCTGGATTTCTTCTGTTTCAGGGCTTCCTACGCCAGAGACGCTACCTACGCCCTAAGGAGATGAGCTGGGAAATCTGATCACAAGTGATTATCAAAAATCCAAAGAGATGCATTGTTCAAATAACGTCTGCCTCTGGGTTTGTTTCAAATTACAGGGAAGACTGTGTGTCGCCGGCCCTGACAGCAAACGCCCACCCTGCAGCCCTGGCTGACGCGCAGTTGGCTTTATCTGCCGGAGGGGGCGGGGCACACTCCCTCCGCCCCCTGTCCCGGGACCCGCGAGAGCCCGGGGCTCCTCATAGGGCGGGCTCGGCTCCCAGACTCACCAGCAGCTGGTAAACGAACCCCCTTTCCTTCCTGAGAGTCAGAGCTCACCCTTCCTTGTCCCACTGTGATGGCATCTGCCCCTCCTGGGAGACCCACGCATGCTTCTTCCTTTATTCGTCTCCTTCCTGGGCCCTGGGGTGCTGTCCCCCCAAGTCTGCAGCCGCCACCCCCCGGAGCGCTGCCCCGGCCCAGAGACCGAGGTCCCCTCAGGTCAGGAGGGGAGTACGGCCCTCGGGGGCCTCATCCTCATAGCCTCTGCTCTAAATAAACATAACGTAACTCCCCAGCTGGAGTTCGGGATTCACGTTAGCGGCTTCCAAACAGAAACTCTGACTCGGGTGGCACGTGCTGTGACCTTATCCAGCGGTGTCAGCGAGAAGGTTCCTGTCTCCCCGCGCGCCCCGGAACTGCGAGATGGAGACGGCAGATCAGCAGCAAACTGTCAGATGGCGGACGGGGGACGGGACAGAGGGTGCAGGGAGCCTGCGTATTCAGGGTGTGCTCGTGTGTGCACGTGCGTGTGCCCGTGGACGCATGCCTGTGTGTCTTCGTGTGCGCCAGTCCATGTGTGCATGCCTGTGTGTGCATTCCCGTGTATTCCTTGTGTACGTCCATGTGTGTGTGTTTTTGATACGACCTCAGTACGACTTTGGGCACAGCTGCCATATCGATCATCAGCGACACGGCTCCTTGTCCCCGGAGCCTCCGAGTCTCCAGGTCAATGGCGCACGGTCCCGGGGAAGAACCCCGAGAACAAGCCAGGGCCCCCACACTCCTGCGGTGAGGACACGCTCCCAGCTCCGTCATGTAGAGTCTGACGGCCCAGCACGTGTCCCCACATAAGCCATTCCCAGACCCAATCGGCGCGCGAACCACGTGAGGCGAAGCCCAGACGACCACGACGATTTACATCAGACCCACCAAGCAACCCACCAGGGAATGTGATGATAAGCAAAACCATTTAAATCAATAGAAACCCTAAGGATCCCATAATAGGAACCGCCATCTTCGGACTGTGACGAGAATAGACCTGTCTGGGGGCAGAGTTCAGCCAGCCCCTGGCCATCCCCTAGGGCCTGGCAATTTCCCACAGTTCGGGGCACAGAGTCCAGAGTACCAGTGCTCACAGTAACCCTTTGCGCTATTACTCCCAACCAGACGAGTCTCACTAGAGAAACACTGCAGGCAGCTTATGATAAAAATGATATCTGAGACAAACACCGAAATCTCAGGCCAGAGAAAGCTAGGCAAGATGTATTTTAGGTTTGGGGTTAAATGAAATGATGATAAATCTGTTTATCTCAATTTTCCCAAGGTCTCCCGATGAAGCCCAGCGGGCCGAACGCTGGCCCGGCCGGGGGCGGGGAGCTGCTCGGCTTCGAGTGTCAGGGTAGCAGTCTCGGTCGGGAACCACCTCGACGTGCCGCTGAGCCACACTTCCTGAGGGAGAAAGCATGGCCTCTGCCCCAAAGAAAACCTGACGCCCCTCACTCATCCCTTGCTTCCTCTCCCAGCAAAGACTTGAGAGCACAAGGAAACAAAAGGGGTTTCCCACTTGGGAAAATGTTGGAGTTATTGATACAATGTGTCCACTTAACATAGAAAATGCTCGAGAAGGATATAGTTCATATGCCCCCTGCTCTAAACATTGAAGCTGAACAATTTCCTTTTTTTTTTCTTACCGTATGTGAGTCACCCTACAGGATATCGTTAGTTTTTGATGTCATGTCCCATGATTCATTGTTTGTGTACAGCACCCAGTGCTCGTTACAACACACACCTTCCTTGATGCCCATTTCTCATCTAAACACTTCGGGGATTTACTCTGGGGAGACAGGCTCATGTATTTCCAACGCAAGCGTTCCGTCAGGTTTGAAGAGCTGCAGAACCGGAGGCCGAGGGGGACCCCTAGAGACTGGCCGCCACCGCAGGCCCGCCACGATCCTCCCCTCTGTCTCCTCTGCCTTCATCTTTCACAAAGGGGGCAGAGACCGGCCGCCATGTGCGGACGAGAAAGAGCTCCTGTCCGTGGTTCCGCTCCTCCGGCCAGCCCCACAGACCAGAGTCCGGAAACGCTCCCCGCACCTGCGTATGGGCCCGGACTGCGGGGAGCACGCATCTCCCCTGGGCGGACCAGCAGAGACCAGACTCCTTGGGGTCTGGCCAGTGGGAATGGCTCAGGAGGCCTGACCCCACCAGCCCCCGGACCCCAGCCTTGCAGAGTGGCACCCACGCCCAGAAACACGGGCCCCGCACCCACCCTGGAGAGAAGGGTCACGACCTGGCTCAGTGGGTTTGGGGGGTTTGCACACCCTCGCAGAAAGTTTCCCCCTAAACCGGCAGCCAGCTCCCAGGGCAGGAGGCTCCGGCTGCCACTCTGCAGGAACCGAGTGCCACCCTACCTGAGACCAGGACGAGGCAAACCAGCTGGCTCGAGGGGGGCCTGCAGCTGCGTGCAGCGGGGGCCGGGGGCATGGAAACACGGCGCAGGCGCGCTCCAGCTCAACGCTGGGCCGCGGCAGGTGTAAGCACTTCTTGGAGGCCAGCTCTCGGTATTTCCCAGAAATGTGCTTTTCAGCACACCTTAAGAATCTTTTCTGTGTTCCTCTTTCACACGTAACCGAGCACTGAAAACAAAAACAAAAGATGTGAATGAAAAATACTTCTCTGTTGGCGGCTGTGTCTTTTACATCATCTGAGAGCCGATATCTGCATGAACCGTAAGGGAAGTGCAAAGATGCGATGAGATTCATTAGACCTTGGCATTTTTAAAAGGCTTTACAGTATCTTTCTTTTAAAAATGAGGAGCTTAAGGCACAGCTTTGGGGGCCTAAGGAGCAGCAGAGCAAACACCGACCAGGAAGGGCGTAGTTCTGAAGCTGTCATGTGACAGAGAAGTTAAGATGCTGGGCTGCGGCTGACGTTGGAAAGTGCGGAAATCTAATACACAAGGAGAAGACCCCCGGGTCCCCACGGAGCTGCACACCCAGCTGGGGCGGGATGCTGGCCCCAGAGCAGGGGCGGGCGGAGGACAGCCCAGGCTCACCAACCTCCCTTGGAAAGCCGAGCGAAGACAGCAAGCATGCTCGGGGCACAAATCCATTCTTTCCCCACTGGGGAGTGCTCGGAGCCGGGGCTGTGGCTCACGCGGCCCCCGGGCACACCCGGACTGAGAGCTGGGCCACACAGGCAGCCAGAGCACAGAGGAGAGGGACGTGCACTGAGGCACCACGAGGCGGGCTCTGAGGGTCTGGCTTCCGGCATGGCTGCCTCGAGCTCACGGTGCGGGCGATGCTGAGCCTCGTGTGTGAGTCCATCTGGCTCAGTGTCTGCACATCACATAAATAGGAGAGCCCAGGGGGCGACACCTGCCTGGGTTCTGGCCTCACGCCCTACTGTGTGGCTTGCAGGTGCTTTGAGCATCTCCCGCACCACGGATCAGACGGCACGGGAAGCTCCTGCTGCGGCTGCCGGGAGAAACTCCGGTGTGTGCGAGATCTTCAGGGTGAAGACCTTCCACCTGGGGGCCACCCGCCGACTGTACAGCGCGGCGGCTTCCTTCCCACGGGCTCAGACCCGTCAGCATGATGGGGGTCCCCCACCCGTCCTGGCCTCGACACCGGCGCAGTGCTGGCCTCGTGGATGCTGCTGGGTGACCTGCCTGAAGGACGGGACTGGAAGCCCGAGCACTGGAAGCCCGAGCCCAGCAGGGGAGCACTAGGAAGGGGCCGAAGCCCAGAAGAGTGGCCTGAGCAGGGGAGCCAGACTCGGAGGAAGACGGGGTGGAGGAAGAGGAGAGGGAAGCAGGGAGCCCCGGGGAGGGGGAGGCAGACCGTGGGCGAGAACTGGTGACGTGGTTCCATCTGGACCAGGCACACGTACCCATGAGCTGGAGCACCCACCTGGGACCAGGAGCACCCACTTGGGACCGGGAGAGCCCACCTGGGACCAAGACTGGGAGCACCCACCCGAACTGGGAGCACCCACCTGGGGCCAAGACTGGGAGCACCGAGACCAGGCCTGAGAGCACCCACCCGGGACTGGGAGCACCGAGACCAGGCCTGAGAGCACCCACCCGGGACTGGGAGCACCCACTGGGACCAGGACTGGGAGCACCCACCCGGGACCCAGACTGGGAGCACCCACCCGGGACCGGGAGCACCCACCCGGGACCCAGACTGGGAGCACTCACCCGGGACCGGGAGCACCCACCCGGGACCCAGACTGGGAGCACTCACCCGGGACCGGGAGCACCCACCTGGGACCAAGACTGGGAGCTCCTACCCAGGACTGGGAGCACCCACCTGGGGCCAAGACTGGGAGCACCCACCTGGGACCAGGCCTGGGAGCACCTACCCGGGACTGGGAGCACCCACCTGAGGCCAAGACTGGGAGCACCCACCTGGGACCAGGCAGATACAAGCCACTGCAGCTTCTTGTGCTTGTGGCAGCGCTTGAGTAGACAGACTTCGTGAGTCCTGGGTTTGGGCTCCGAGCCGCAGACGGCGTCCGGCAGCAGCTGCGCCCTGGCCGAAGGGTTGGTGCTCTTACAGGCCACGGACCTCTTCCTCCATCCCTTCCCGCAGGATCGAGAGCACTGCCCAGGAAGAGAGGGAGCAGCAAAGGGTCCATCAGACCTAGCCCGGGGGTCCCACCGCAGGCCCTGCAAGGCTCACTGAGAATCCGGCTCTGTCACTCGCCAGAGGGGGCCCAGCGGCCGCCCCCGCCCCCCACGCAACCCTGCCCTCCTTACCTCTGCCCAGGGCCCGGCGCTCCAGGCAGGCGGGCAGCTCTCAGAGTGGCAGGCCTGTCGGCTGGAGGGCACGGGCTGCGGACACAGGCTGGCCGCCACCCGCTGCGTCACGTAGTGGGCGCGGCGTGTGCACTGGACGGGCCGGCTCTGAGTGCCCCCCCCGCACGTCCGGCTGCAGGCGCTCCAGTTCCCCACCGACCAACTGGGAGGAGACAAAGACACCTCGGTGAGGGGCGCCACCCCTCCCGGGGACACAGCGGGCTAACCCCCCACAGCGCGCGAGCACGGGCGTGTTTCCAGTCGCTCTCCAAGCCTGTCTTGTGGTCATTCTCCCCTCCCTGCTTCATTCACCTGCACTTGGGAAGGACCCCCCTCAACACAGGGTCCTGATCTCCCCTCTGGCTTGTTTTTAGGTGGGAAATTTTACACATGTGCCAAAGGAAGGCCCCGCGTGTCCCCAACCCTGCAGCACGCTGAGGTAAATTCCAGACGTGTACGTGTTCCAGGGCACATCTGCAGAAGATGAGGCTTCTTCCGTTCCTAAAACAACCATGATACCAATATGACATCCAAAAAGTAAACCATGATCCCTTAGTATCCTATGATTCACATTATTATATTATCCCATTCATATATTTCATATTATATCAACTCATATGATCCCCTTCGATATCGTATTATTGATGACTAATGTCACGGATGGTCAC